>CM054061.1:338099179-338254298 GCA_028641055.1 Alopecurus myosuroides
AACAGATCTAATATTCCTACTGAAGCATCATGGATTTTCGCTTTTCATGCAACCAGACAGGATTTGCTATAAAAAGCAATCCAATACGACCACAACTGAATCTTAATTTTAGTGATCCTGCCTCCCAGATCTGTCCTTTTATTTTATTTCTATTTTGCGCGACCAATACGATACACGCACCACTACACTACACACTAACACACCACCTACATCTTACGTGACCAGGAATAATTCTGCGAATCTCACAAAGTTCCTACTGAAGCGCACCCATGTGTGTAAATGTGAATACCAACATTTAAACCTTTGTGGCCGGAGTCATTTTCCCACCACACTCCATCAACCCGCTAAGAGGTGGTTTCGGATCACAGGCTTAATCTGACCACATCGAATACTCGCACAAGAAGAACCCGGAAGGATCAGAGGGTAAACCTAGCAATCCAGATTAAGGTGCTACTGACCTTCCAGTAATTACCTTGCTAAGTTAGTTGCAAAGAAAATCCAAACTTGAAGTTGACAAAGCATAATCCTAATTCAGTTCAATCCTAACCTGTGCATCGGGGAGAAGTAGCAGCGTATAAGCGTCCGTAGAACTGAATGACCCCTGTATGTTGCCAGAGACTGATCGTTTGGATGCTTACAATATTTAGCGTTTGTTGGGAACGACATCCATCTGTAGTCCCAGTCATATAATCTTGGTGGCCGTCTGTGAGAAAAGGTAGTAAATTGAGAAATACACAAAGCTGGGACACACCATTGTTAACGATATGTACGTCTGTAAAACAAAAGCGTTACCCTTTCACGGTGGCGGACATTTTCCTGACATCCCAAAGTTTGATAGTCTGATCCTTACAGTTGGAGATAAAATAGCGCCCATCGCCACGGCTATCAATACATGTAATCCCATCTAAGTGACCTGACAAAACGCCTGCTGGTTTTTCTCTTACAAGGCAACGCCTATCCCACACCTAAGGGTTATGAAATATTGTCAGGCCAAAGATGGATTGGATGAATGGATGATGCATATATAAAGGGTTGTTCTAATAGACCCTTCATTTGTTTACTTTTGTAGCAGAATCGAGATAATAAGCACACCATCCTTGAGGACAGCGAAATGGCAGCGGAGCACACCTTATCCGTGTCATTTATCCTTTGGTTGGGATCCGTGCCTATTGTTTTTGGGTTACATGTGTAGCTATGACAAAAGTAGTATGCAGTCCCATCGTATCCGACAGACTGTGCCTTACGTTTGGTGCTCCTTCCATTTTAAAATCCGTTGAAGCAAATAGCTTATCTTTAACGATTAACTCTTCTGGTCCAGCTAGGCAATTATGTCTATTATACACAAAGTCAATGCTACTTCTGTTCTTCATTAGATAAGATAGACCATAGTAACTTGATGGCCCTACTGAAGGAAAGGACAGAAGTAAAACAACAATCTAGAGAAATTAAGCATACTGACCTTACAGAGATTATCATCACTTCCAGAATACAACACATTACCACTTTCATCAGCGAAGGTGACCGAGTTGACATCAGCCTTGCAGAAGAGAAGGACAAGAAAATGAGATTGTAAAGAACAAAGTATTACTCCAAGGCATCTAATGACCATATGGATCTTATACTGGTCAACATGAGGATGGTTCTAGCTTTTACACCATCAGGTACACATGACTTTCATTTTGAATATGTCTCTTCTTATGGAAATGTAATAAAGTATGATCCAGTGGTTAGTCACTGTACTCCCAGACACGAAAACTACCTCAAACCTGGAATCTATAACCCATCATGCTGATATATTTGACATTATGTGATGGAAGAATGAAACTCAAATCCAAAAATGTTGTTTCACTTTCTGTTCTTAATTCTTATGTTTTCTCCAAAGCATTTCATCAGTCTTCATTAGGACAGATTCAGATTCTACGAAACCATACGACTACCTCCAACTTCCCAAAAGAAGATACGGAAAAATCCCAAGGTATCACTCTTTTATTATGCAAGGGACTATGACATAGCCGTTGTCTTTACAAATTTTAATTGATGGTGATTTGATTTGAGGGAATCAGTTATTCTCCTGTGGACAACAAGCATGTTTTTACGGATGAGACAGCTGAGACAACATGAACTGGAATAGAATAAAGAACAAAGTGGTTAGGGAACTGATTGAACCAAAACGGTTATGGCCAATCGAGTTATTTCATACCGAGTGAGCGCGGATACGGACTGATACTTTATTAGCTCCAAGATCATAGACATATATGGAGCTATCATTGTTCCCAACAACAACTTCTCGACCATCTTTGGAAAATTTCACAGAGAATATCCCGAAGGAGTATTCGTCCTCATCACAGAATTCCAAACCCTCGTGAATTTCCTGCAGACAAGGAAGAATTTTGGAACATGGACTATGAGCACATCACTATATTAATACGACTCGAGCATAGAGTCATGGTTTCAGAGTATAGAACATACAGTAACATTAGCATCCGAGTCCCTTCCAGCATTCTGCACATTCACAATGTGAACAATAGGCGACAAACTGGAATAGGCCTGTGAAGGATTGAACGGGCATGAGTAAAAATGAACATGAAATAACCAGAATATAAGTTGACTGAAATCAGCAAACAATAGCGCACAAAAAAATTACTTAGAAAGTACACCTTAAAAGTGTAGTAACTTGTAAGGACTAAATGGAAGATAACCTAACCTAAGGGTAAATAACTGTCCATGGTGCTGAATTGGCAGCATTAAAGGCCGCAGGTCATTCTGCAGACTACTCATCATGTAATACATTCTGAAGCTCTAGTTCTACCGAACAAAATTTCCTCAAGGCAACAAAATCTTTGAGGAAACTAATTCCTAAAGAATTCTTAGAACATCCAAAATACGTGCAAGCCAGATGCACTTCTTGTAGGAGTATAAATCTTGACGTAACCAAAACCACTGGAAATGGACTGTTGCAGTCTTGCCGTGGGTCAGTGGGTGTTGGTTGTAGTGGCCTAGTCTTCGGCTTGTAAAATTGATTCCTCCTATCAATTCATAGAAACACAAGCTTTGCATTTTCTCGAGAAAAACAGAGTGTATAAATGACAGTATATACAGCGACTGGTTTTCCATTAGCAAATTCAGCAATCGGTGCATCGATCTCTAATTACTTATATTATCTAAAGTAGGTTCCAGAGCTAATCAGGTAGATGATCTCAGATTAAATCCAAGAGATGCTATGGATGGAACAGAATACTTACAAGGTAGCGCTGATCGGGGGAGAGAGCGATGTCCGAGACCGTCCACCGCATGCTCCTGCAGCTAATGTTCTTATGAACCTTCCACCCTTTATCGACGTCGTAAACCCTTATGCGGCTTCCCTTATCATCAAATTTGCCATACAGAAACATCAGCCACTAGCTGTACAGCCTTTTCGATTAGCAATTCACGAAGTTCTTTAGTCACTAAGCAGAAGCACCTACCCGAAACCCGGCCACGAGCAGGGAGCCGTCAGCGGAGAACTGCGAGACGTAGGCCTCGCTGTCCATGTCCTCCACGCACCAGGGCCCCTCCGCCGGGAGGTGCTTCCCGGCGGCGTATGCGCGGTCGGCCGAGGAGAACCCGCCGCCGCAGCCGCCGCTGCCCGAGCGGCCGGACTCACGCGACGAGACCATCTCGAAGGCCGACACTGCCTTGGCCCTCTTCCGCCCACGGGCGCACGGCTCCGACCGCATCCGGGTGAGGTGGGACACCTCCTCCTCGATGGTGAACGGGTCGAGCTCGCGCTCGCGTTCTACCGGCCTGGCCCCCCGCCGCCGCCCCAGCAGCCTCGCCGCCATTACTGCTGCTGCTACTGCTTAGCCGGCGTCAGAACCTAGCAGAGGAGCGCAAAAAATGATTTTCAGCGCCGGATTGGTAGGAACCGCACTCGCGGTTGCATCAAAGATTCAGGGAACGATCAATTGGACGAAATCAACACGGAACTCTGAAGCAGAGAGCGGTTTTGTTCTTCTACCCTGAACCTTCTCCGCCAAACAAAAAATCGTTGGAAAAAATCTGAAAAAAATCAGAGGATCTGCAGAGATACCGCTAGTTGGATTGCGGAATCGAAGGGGGAGAAGAATCGCAGGAACGGTACCTGGATTGGATTCAGCGGAGTGGCGGGCGGAGAAGGGGAGGAGACTAGACTGTGAGCGTGGTGAATTGGGTCGGAGTTCCGGACAAATGGGAGGGCGTTTCTGCAAAACACGGTTCAGCTCAATCTGGTTATTTTCTCGCTGACGTGTGGGCCCGATGAGGCGTAGGGACTTGCGCTGACGTGTGCGCGCGCGCTCCGCGGGATGAGGCGAGGACGAGGAAATGGGCGCGTGGCCGTCTCCTGGTCGTGTCGACGACGTGGCGTGACATTATGGATGGCTCATGGGTTGCAATTATACCTGCCATGGGCTGAACTAAAAAAGCCCGTGGCAGAAAGCCCGGCCCGGCCCTACCAGCGGGCTTACTTTTCAAGCACATGAACGTCCCATCTGTTGAAAAGCTCATCGGGCCTTGGACCGTGCGCCGGCCCTCTTACATAAAATCCCATTATGCTAAGCCCAAGCCCGACACCGTTTATGGGCCCAAAACTTAGGCCCAAGCCTTTTTCTTACCATAATATTTCTTGGTTTTATTACAAACAATTAACTGCATAAGAAAAACTTTTTCTCAATTCTTTCTCCTTTATACAGAATTGACTAAAACAATTTAGTCAACGGAAATCTATCGGCTCTTATGTGCTTCTCCTTTTATGACTATGAGATTGGTCAACACAAAATATTACGATTTGATCTCATCCCTTTAAATTTTGCTCACCAATAACTACGAAGGTCATGTCTATTGCAAAATATCAAGTCTTCACCACGCCTGGAGGCTACCATCCCCACTTCTGGCTCCTCCGTCTCCTCGCTCACGCTCTCATGGTGCTCCGGCCTCGCCTCCGATGGTGGGGACTGCTCGCTGAGCTCGGGACCACCTATCTCCGTGACAAGGCGCCATGGAGTAGTGATCTCCGAGATCGCCGTCGACACGTCCCCTCCTGGCTCTGAGGTGGACGTTGCGAGTGCGTGCGACAAGATCGTGGCGCGGCGCAGCGCATGCCTCGCGCACAAAGCTCCCCAGTTCCACGAGACGGTGGCCACTCGCGCTGCTAAGCTGCGTGGGCTCAAGGACGCTCTGGAGGGGTGCACCGCTGCGCTCCAAAAACAGGTGAAGAAGCATGGCGTCCTCAACTGCGCCCGCCCGCTGCGCCGCCGCACGGTGGACGCTCTGGCTGCCACCCTTTGTGTCTCAGACCCGGCGCCTTCTGCGTCAAATGTGTAGTGCTCCCCCACACTTTGGGCGTCGGAGCTGCGTCCTCTCCGATGATCACTCTCCCCGTGCTGCCTATGTTCCTCCTGTTCTCGCTAGTTCCTCGCTCGATGCTGCGGCATCTCTCTGTATCCCCCGCTCGTGCTCCTTTAGGTGTTTTCGATCTGAAAAATGAGTAAACGCTACCGTGATGTTCTAATCGTGTCCTGAAACACCCAGGGCATCGGCTCCCCTCTCAAGCGGCCCGTCGTTCGTGATACTCTCGTTAGCGCGCACCCCTCGATCATCCTTCTGCAGGAAACCAAACTGTCCTCCATCGACCGTTCCACGGCCCTCTCCTTCCTCCCGCCCAATGTCTCTGAATTTCTCACTGTCGACGCCATCGGTAGCGCCGGGGGAATCCTCACGACTTGGGACCCGAAATTGTTTAGTATGGACTCCGTGCGTACAGGGCGTTTCTGCCTGACTGTTACCCTGCTCTCCACCATCTCCGACCTCTCTCTCGCCATCACAAATGTATATGCCCCCGCTGATCACACTCTCACATCGGTCTTCCTCGACGAGCTCGAGTCTCTAAACAATATGTTCCCTATGCCCTGGTTAATCGCGGGGGATTTCAACCTGATTAGGCACCCCTCCGAGAAGAACACTGTTAATTTTAACGCCTCTCTCACCGCGGCCTTCAACCAAACTATAAGCGCCCTGGCTCTCTTTGAGCTCCCCCTCCTGGATCGCCTATACACCTGGACGAATAAACGTGACCCGCCGATCCTTGCCAGGCTCGATCGTGCTCTCTTCAACCAACATTGGAACTTAGCCCTCCCTAGATCTTCCCTCACCTCGCTTCCTAGACCTACATCCGATCATGTTCCCCTCCTTGTCACTGCCTCCACAAAAGTTCCCCGCACTACCTGCTTCCGATTGGAAAACGCTTGGCTCACCATCCCTTCCTTCCTCCCTGCCACACTGCCGGCCTGGTTGTACCCGATCGCGTTGGGTGATGTTGTTGGTGAACTTGTTACTCGGATCAAGTCCTTCCGCAGGGCCGCGGAAGTCTGGAGCCGCGAACACAAATACAACCCGAGGTTTGAAAACAACTGCAAGTTTGTTTTGGATTTGCTGGACTTATTCGAGGAGTCTCGGCCTCTTTCAGACGCGGAAGACGGGCTCCGTTCTCTCTGCAGGGACACGCTCACGCGGCTGGTTCGGGCCACTGCTGCCTGGTGGAAGCAACGCAGCAAATTCCGCGCCATGCGGGAGGGGGACGAGAATACAATCTTCTTCCACGCGTGCGCGTCTCAGCGGCTGCGCCGCAACGGGATCCGTGCGCTCGCGTCGGGGGAATCGCGGTGTCATCGCATGATGCCAAAGCGGACACCCTCCATGCCTTCTACCGCGACCTGCTGGGGCGCTCGACGCAGGTGGAGTGGGATTTCGACATCGACAACTTATACCACTCCCACGCCAAGGTCGATGGCGACGCACTGGTCACCCCCTTCTCGGAGCAGGAAGTCAAGCACGCCGTCTGGTCCATGGACTGCTCCAGTGCACCCGGGCCGGATGGCCTCGGAGCCAGCGTCTTGGGACATGGTGCAGCCTGCGCTGATGCGCCTGTTCCATGGTTTTCATTCGCGCGCCGTGGACCTGGAGTGGCTCAACCGAGCCCATGTTGTCCTCCTCCCCAAGAAAAGTGGCCTGCTACCTCCGTCGTCCTTCCAGCCAATTTCCCTGCAAAACTGCTCGGTGAAACTACTCTGCAAAGTTCTCACCGCCCGCCTGAAGTCACAAATTGGCAAGCTCGTTCATGTTGATCAAAAGGGGTTCCTGGCGAGGCGCAGCATCTCTGAGAACTTTGTTCTTGCAACTGAGCTCGTTCAAACTTGCTGGCGCCGCCGTGCACCGTGCGTCATGATCAAGCTCGACTTCGCGAAGGCATTCAATTCCGTGAGCTGGGCGGGGCTGAGGGCGATCATGTTGGCGAGGGGCTTCCCCGATCTTTGGTGCGACTGGATCAGCGACATCCTCGCCTCTCGCGCTCCGCCATCATGCTCAACAGGATCCCGGGGCGCTGGATCAAATGCATGCGCGGGCTGCGCCAGGGAGACCCGCTCTCCCCCTTCCTCTTCCTCCTGGTCGCCGATGTGCTGCAACGCCTCCTCAACGACGACCCCGTGCTGCTGCACCCTCTCCTCCCGGCTACGCCCTGTCCCGTTCTACAATACGCCGATGACACACTTCTCATCGTGCGTGCGGACACGGGTGCGGCGGCGCGGCTGCGTGCTGTTCTCGCGCGCTTCGAGCGGGCCACCAGACTCTCCATCAACTACGGCAGGAGTACGATCGTCCCCATGCACGTCGGCGTCGAGGAGCTCGCTGAGTTCCATGATTCCCTGGGATGCGCGATCGAGGGTTTCCCCCAGACGTATCTTGGGTTGCCGTTATCGGCCGAGAAACTCCGGCTCACCGCGTTCGCGCCGCTGATCGCCAAGGTAGACAGATACCTGTCCGGCTGGTGCGCTCTCATGCTCTCCTACGACGGTCGCCTCGTCCTCATCAACGCCGTCCTCGACGCCCTCCCCACCTACGCTATGGGAGCACTCACCCTACCCGCCGGGGTCATGGCTGCAATCGACAGAATCCGTCGCTCCTTCCTCTGGGCCGACGCGGATCGCGTGTCGGGTGCGAAGTGCCTCGTAGCGTGGGAGCGTGTATGCCGCCCTAAGAAGGAGGGGGAGGGGGGTCTGGGCGTGCGCTGTCTGGCCACGCAAAACAGGTGCCTGCAGTTGAAACTGCTCCACTGCTTGTTCCAAGCGCTGGACGAATCCTGGCCTCGCTGGGTATGGACCTCCCTAAGCGGCACCTCCGTTGACGGGAACCTCGAACTGTCCTACCTCTGCGGCACGCACTGGAGTGACCTGCGGCTGCTGCTCCCGCTCTACCATGACCTCTCCCGGGTGCAGATCGCCGACGGCGCCCGTGACGCCTTCTGGCTTGACCACTGGCTGCCAGGGGGCGCCATGGCCTCCAGGATGCCGGAGCTATTCTCCCATAGCGTGTCGCAGTCCATCACGGTGCGCGCGCTCATCGCCGACGGGCTCGACGTCAACCTGGCCCGCGCCTCTCCGCCACTGCCACAACACAGCGTCGCGTGCCCCTCTCCGTCCTTGAGCGCGTGCAACTTTGCGACGGGCATGACACACGCTCGCTCCCGCTCTGCGCCAAGAGAGATGGCACGCTGAGCACATCCTCCCTCTACGCATTGTGCATGCTCGGGGGGGGGGGAGGTGAGTGCAGACTACTCCTTCGTTTGGCATGGCTACGCTCCATCCAAAGTGAAGTTTTTCGCCTGGTTGCTGGTTCAAGGGAGGATCCAGTGCCGGGCCAACCTGCTCCGCAAGAACATCATCAACCTCGCGGACAGTGTGTGCGCTATCTGTGGTGCGCTTGTTGAAGACACTGAACACATTATGTTCGTCTACCCCTTCGCCCAAAAATTCTGGCGAGTGCTTGGCTCCCCTCCCCTGCCTCTGTCGGGAGTTCCCACTCGTGCTTGCCCTCTGCCTGCTGCTGCTCCTCGCTCCACTGCATCAACTCTGAGACTCCTGTGCTTCTGGCATCTGTGGAAGCACAGAAATGGTGTTGTCTTCGAGCACAACGCCCCCTCTCTCCGCTCCCTCCTGAAGAACTGCCGATAGGATGCAATCCTGTGGTGCTCTCGCCTTCCTAAGGAACACCAAGCTGATGTGGATGCTTGGCTCCATCTCCTCTCCCCCGACAGATTGACACCCTAAACCCTCTCGGTTGCTGAACCCCTGTTTGTTTTTTCCCTTCTCTGTTCCCTCCCCCGATGTAATGCTCGGTTCTTGGGGTTCTTTTCGCCCTTCCCTTGTGGATAAAATGGAAATATATATTCAGGTGGGCGCTTTGTTGCCCCCCGGTGAAAAATTCAAATTTTTTTACTTTTGAGACAAGATAAGTTTATCTCAATGTAATTCAAAATTTCTCCGAGAATTACTTTACACCACCCATCATATTCATGTTTATGTTTATTAAATTTCTCAATATATCTCATATATCCTGAATTTAATAAGATACTTTTTTATATTGCGTTTCAAACCTTTTTAAATATTCTCCATGAGGTATCTTTATTTTAATTATGCATAGAAAAATTAAAATATCAGAATCAGCTCCCACCGACTTTTAAGTCCATTCGCTTTATATAATGAAAAATAAATTTCTTCTTGTTTGATTAACACGACTGACTTAATATCCATATTTGTAATATTTCTCATTACTCCTAGTAACCAAAATTAATTACATTTAGCAATATAATTTGCTAATAGATCCAATAACAACACCAAGCAATTAATATGCTAAGTTTTCAACTCATAATTATCATTTATTCGTGCTTGATAAAAAATTTATCAATACTATGAATATAAAATATTCATGTATGTTTTCCTTTTGATTTATGAAATCACTCCAACTTACTCTCAAGGTAAAATCTTTGAGTCAAAATGAATATCTTCCTTTAACATGGATCTATATGATAAACTAGTATCCCTCTTCCCCTTCACGAAACCCTAGTATATCGTACAAGATATTTGCCGTGGTAGCCCCACATCAAGTGGAATGTGTGATGAATGATTTTACCTGACTCTGGATCGGATATGTAAAAATTTCTAAGAAGTAGTACTGGTGTGGGCCTACATGTCAAAACCGATGGTAATTTAATTATGACAAGAAGGATGGATAAATCTCAACCAATCATAACATAAAGGGTAGGCCACCATGCCAATCACACAATGTGATTCTCGCTCATCTTTTGAGGATTGTGTTCCGAGCCGATAACTAGTTATGCCTGAACGTCAGGACAACCATCTGATACTGTTTATATCGAGTGATCCTTGGATACAAGTCATCAATCACTACCCACATGCAGACGATAAGAATGCGTTGACCCTTGGATACTAGTGATGGATGCAAACCCGAGTCTGTTATGACGGTTGCTACAGGATGGGAGAACATGAACAACCTTGATATTTTTATGTGAGTAATCACCCTAATAAACGACTATTGGGAAATCAAGGTGCAATCAACAAAGGATAAACATCACATGCAATTTATAAATTTGTGTGATTCAGTATAGACCTTGTTCTTCGGGGTTTTCTTAATGTATCTCCTACAAGGATCTTCCATCTTCGTTATTCTCACCATAGTAGAAAATCCGAGGAAATTTTGCTGCGGTGAAAATTTCTTCAAGTTTTTCATGATGGAGAAACGACCACTTTCTCCTATCATGTACTTCCTTCGAGCTCCGCGATCAATGCATAATAGTCGATGTCGAAAAATGAAAATCCTTTGGCATTGGCCATCATGTCAAAACATAGTAACATAATATCTATACCAAACCACATGCACACTCTCCAAAAACAAGTTAGACGCTGATATGTCATAAACGTATCCTTAATTTCTGATGTTCCATGTTGTTTTCATGCCATATGATCCATGTTTTCCTAACACTTTATATCATTTTTATCGATTTCGCTGGACTAACCTATTGACAAGATGCCACAGAGGCAGTTCCTGTTTTCTGTTGTTTTTAGTTTTAGAGGAGTTGTTCTTGAAATATTCTCGGAATTGGAAAATTCGAAGCCCGGAAGTCTTAGAATTCCCGAAGATTTCACGGAGTCCCGGACAGGCCAGGAGGGGGCCACAGAGGGGCTACACCATGATGGCGCGCCCCTGGCCGCGCCTAGGGGTGGTGTGGGCCCCTCGGGCGACCACCGCCATCGCCCTTTCGCCTATTTATCCCCCCGATGCGTGAACCCTAAATATATACCACTTTTCCACGAAAAACACCCGAGGCCACCGTCATCGTCAACCCGAGACCGGGAGGGTTCTGGAGTTCTCCCCGGACCCTGTCGGGAGGGAAAATCATCACCGGAGGGCTCTACGCCACCATGCCCGCCTCCGGAGTGATGCGTGAGTAGTTCATCCTTGGACTACAGTTCCATAGTAGTAGCTAGATGGTTGTCCTCTCCTCTTTATGCCTCATGTTTAGATCTCGTGAGCTGTCCTACATGATCGAGATCATCTTATTGTAATGCTATATGTTGTGTTTGTTGGGATCCGATGATTATTGAATGCTATGTCTCTTAATTATCAATCTATCATGTTATCTTCATGTGTATGTTATTTATGATCTTGCATGCTCTCCGTTGTTAGTAGATGCTCTGGCCAAGTAGATACTAGTGACTCCAAGAGGGAGTATTTATGCTCGATAGTGGGCTCATGCCTCCTTTGCATCTGTGCTCGAGTGACAGAAACGTGACGGATGGAGGATGTGTTGTTGCCATTAGGAAAAAAACAACTATGTTTACATTACACACTTTGCTTACTGCGATTGTCTGTTGCTTGCAACTTAATACCCAACGTTTGTTCGCATGATATCCGGAGGGTGGATTATTAGTCATAGATGCAGTTGGATGACGGTCTATTTTTTTTTGTAATGCGTGCATGAATCACATACTAATCATCATGTCATGCATGTTTCATTATTTATCAATTGCCCAGCTGTAATTTGTTCACCACGCATGTTAGCTATCTTTTATGGAGAGACACCACTAGTGAAATGTGGACACCTGTCCATTTTCTCATACTGATAATACAACCGCTGGTTCCACTATTGTCACACTGTTACTGTTGTTTTCAATATTGTTCTCATACTTTTTTCCACACCATACATTTAACCTCTTTGTTATCAGCAAAACCGGTGAGATTGACAACCTCACTGCTACGCTGGGGCAAAGTGAATTGATTGTGTTGTGTAGGTTTCACGTTGCTGGTGAACCGGTAGTCCGCCCTACCATATCAACTGCATCAACCTTCAGAAGTTGCTTTTCCTCCTACTAGTCGATTCAACCTCGGTTTCTTTTCTGAGGGAAAACTTGCTGCTGCACTCTTCACACCTTGCGCTTGGGGTCTCCCAACGAGTGTGTAGCTACACTCCATCAGACGCCTCTAACGCTTTTCTTGCAAATTTTAGCGTGGATGTAGGTATGTTAATTCTAGATTAACTTTGCAGAGTGATTGAAACACATACATTACGAAAATGTCTTGAGCCTCAATCTTAACAATTCATAACCATGACCCCCGTGTGGATCCAATCATGCTGTTATATGAGACCAACTATGGTGCGACCCAAATCTACTGAAGCAGTTCTTTGGATCAAACGATATATGCCAGGGGAAAACTCGAATGTCCTAGGATTGCCAAAAGTTTGTAAAAAGTCATCCCTTGCGGGATAAAAAAACAAACATGGCTTATTGGGAAGCAAAAAAATAAACTAAATATTAGAGAGATTTCTAATATACTTGCACAGGCTTATGCAATAGCCGCACAAAATTGTGATCTAGATCCAATCGTATCCACGCATAGTACGCTCTGATGCCACTGTTGCTCTACGATGCAGAATTTAAAAAATTGCCCTTCGTAGTCCGCCAATATCACTATGCAGATAACGAGGCATGCACAATACATCCGAGGATTAGTATCACCACTCACTGATGACCCACAAGTGTAGTGGATCGCATCGGTCTTCGAGGGTAAGTGTAACCCAGTTTATTGATTCGACACAAGGGGAGCCAAAGAATACGTATAATCCTTATCAGCCGAGTTTTCAATTCAGCCACACGTGAGAAGCACTTAGCAAATGATATTAGTAACACAAGGTGCAATAAAACAATGGATGGAGTGGTGTTGTGATGTTTCTCTTGCGTCCTCAACACACCTAATACAATGGCAATTGTGTAGATGCACTGGTTCAACAAAGAGATAGTGAAAGCGGTGAAATATGGAGTGAAACAAGTGTGTAATCTATAATAAACGGACAGCAAGGAAACAAGTAGTAAAATCATATAAAAATAGTAGCAATAATTGTACAACATGGACTGGGGTCCACAGGTTCACTAGTGGCAACACTCCAAACAATAGAAAAAGTGTTGGGTAAACAAATTACAGCTAGACAATTGACAAATAGTGGGGACATAACAATGCTATTATGACGATATATGGTTCATGGGTTCTAACATGGTAGGCATTACGTCAAGGCCTATAGAACGTTATCCAGCATGCATCTATATCTAATAGTCCACCTCAATAAAGTTATCCAGCAAATCTCTCTAGTATTAAGTTTTAGCAACAAAGTGATTGCTTTGGTGCAACAGACAGTGGAAACCAACACATCCCCCCTCCCGCATATTTCTGTCACTCAAGTGCGGGCAATAAGGAGGCATGGACCCACTATCTAGCATAAATACTCCCGCTTGGAGATGCATACAACTATGTGATCAAGATAATCATACACATCGGAGAGCATGCAAGAACACATTAAAACACTCTAAGGATATAAGTGAAGATTCTCATATAAAGACATGAACAAAATAATCATAATTCCATGGTTCATCGGGTTCCAACAAACACAACACATAGCATTACATCAGATGGATCTCAGTCATGTGAGGCATACCATGAGACTGTGGAAGTTAACATCAAGGAGGAGAGATTACCAACCAGCTACTGATATGAACCCATACTCCACGGGGGGACTACTCACGAAGCATCGCAGAGTAAGAACGGTCGATGGAGATGGCACCGAGGGAACTTCCCCATCCCAGCAAGGTGCCAGAACAGGAACTTCTGTCCCCTGAATCAGGGGTTTTCATCGCGGAGGATCTCAGATGCGTTTCTGGAAAAATTGTCGACTCTTCCTCTATTTTTAGGTCTATGGTGAATTTATAAGCAAAGGGGCGACGTGAGGCGGCGTCAGGGTCACCCAGGAGCCTCCCAGGCGCTGGCAAGGGCCTGGCCACGGCCAGTGCCCTCCTAGGGGCCGTGGGCCTCATCTTGGGCTACCCTTCTGGCTTATTTCGAGTACTTTGATTTTTGAGCTATTTCTGCAATGCGTAGACAAATAAACAAGAACTGGCACTGGACATCTTCTTAATAGGTTAGTCCAATAAATGATACAAAATAAAAGAAAACATAGGGAAAACATCTAGGAAACAAGCATGGAGTATAAAAAATTATAGATACATTTGGGACGTATCACTCAACTATTAGTAGGTTAGTCCAAATAAATCATAAACTTAATATAAAAACAAGTATCAAAAGCATAAAAGTAGCATGAAACCATAAAAAATTATAGGTACGTTTTGGACGTATCAGTTTACATGCTAGATAAGTGAAGAGCTAGGTATTTCCTTGACGATCATTTTAATGGTTCACTAGTAGGTCGGTTCTAGGCCTTAGCGGATGATGACCCATAAGTATAGGGGATCACAACAGTCTTCGAGGCAAGTAAAACCCAAATTTATTGATTCAACACAAGGGGAGCCAAAGAATATTTATAAGCCTTAACAACTGAGTTGTCAATTCAGCTGCACCTGAAAGTAGACTTGCTCGCAACAGTTTATCAGTGGTAACAGTTTTATAGCAGCAACAGTAGTAAAATAACAGCAGGAGTAAAGTAGTAACAACAGTAGCAATCGTGAAAACAACATGATTAAAGTACCGTAGGCATAGGGAATGGATGAACGGACGTTGCATGGATAAGATAGTTCATATAATAACCAAAACGTGGGCATTGCAGATAGATAATAATAAAGCATCCAAGTTCTAGGTAAACCATAAGCATGTGTTCCAATATAGTCATACGTGCTCGCAATGAGAAACTTTCACAACATCTTTTGTCCTACCGACCCATTTGCAGCGGGGCCTCAAGTGAAACTACTGGTAATTAAGGTACTCCTTTTAATAAATTACCAGAGCAAAGCATTAACACTCTGTGAACACAATTGATCCTCACATCACAGCCATCCCCTCCGGTTGTCCCAATTTCTGTCACTTTGTGGCCTCGGGTTCAGGACAACAATGTGTGTAAACAACTTGCAGATAGGATCAAGAAACATAATTATACTCATGAAACAATAAGATGTTCAGATCTGAGATCATGGCACTCGGGCCCTAGTGACAAGCATTAAGCATAACAAGTTGCAACAACGGTAGAACATACTAACAATGGATACTAGGCACTGTGCCCTAACAATCTGGCATTATTACATGATCGATCTCATCAAATCCCTTCCATCCCTCTCAGCCTACATCTGGGATTACTCACACATGGACGAGGGCATCATGGATGGTTGATGGAGAAGTGGTGGCGGTGACGATGGCGATGATCTCCTCCAAATCCCCGTCCCAGCAGAGCGCTGGAACAATAACTTCTGATCCCCGAATTGAGCTTCGAGGTGGCGGCGGCTGATGACTCACAAGTATAGGGCGTGTATCGTAGTACTTTCGATAAATAAGAGTGTCGAACCCAACGAGGAGCATAAGGTGTTGACAAGAAGTTTCGATGAAGGAATAACTGTAAATACTGAAAGATAAATTTGTAGGGTTTTTGATATTGCAGATAAATAAAGTGCGAGTAAATAAAATGCAGTAGTAATAATTGCAGCAAGTGGCCCAATCCCTTCTTCAGCAAAGGACAAGCTGGTGGGTTTACTTATGATTAACAAACGTTCTTGAGGACACACACGAGGTTTCTGTCAAGTGCTTTTGTTCCATGCCGCTGAATAATCTTAGGTGTTTTGATAAGTGTTGTGTGGGTGAACCTATGCTAATGTACCGTCCTATCCAAGAATAATAAAAACTTGTGATTATACCCCTTGCAATCATCCGCAAATACAAGAAAGTAATTAAGAAGTAAATCTAACCACAGCTTTAAACTCCGGGATCCTATGCTCCCTCGTGTAATGGTTTCCTAACGGGGGTTTAGGTGTCTGTCACTCCAGCAACCCCACAATTAGTAGCCAAATATAGTATGCATTCCCCTAGGTCCATAAATGGTGAAGTATTATGTAGTCTACGTTCACATGACACCACTAGAAGAATAACACCACAAATTAAATATAAAACATTAAATATTACTCAACATTACTTCACTAATAACAACTTGACTTCTCACATGTCCTCAAGAACAACACGGACTAATCACAAGACATCATATTAATCATGATCAGAGGTGATATAATGGATGACAACAATCTGGTCATAAAATGCAAACAGCGATAAATCTCACAAGTATAAACTACTAACAAGTAATCCCCACCGGGAGAGAGATATAATGTAAAACAACGATAGAGTCCCCTAATCGTTACATCGGTATGACGGTGGATGATGAGGGTGATGGTGCTGGTGGTGATGATGATGATGATGATGACGATCTTGATGATGCCTGGAGTGATGACGGTGACGATGGCCGTGATTTCCCCTCTCCGGAGAGGAATTTCCCCGACAGATTTCTCCCTGCCAGAGAGATTTTCTCTCTCGGGTGTTTTCCGCCCCGAGGCGGCGGCGGAATAATTATTCGACGATGGTATGAGGCTTAGGGTTTCCTGGGGGACAAGTACGCGAAAGATATCCCCCAGAGGTGGGCCAGGGTGGCCACACCACCTGGTGGCACGGCCCGGGGGGGAGGGGCACCTCATGGTGTGGGCCCCTGGTGGACCCCCTTTGTCTCCTCTTCTGGCTGGGTTCCTCCTCTGAACTTCTAAGACACCCATGGTGTCCCACTTCATCTTCTGATCTTTTGAAATATGGTATCTCGGCGGTGCTTTTTTCCATCAGATTCCTGGTCCCGGTGTTTATTCTCCAAAAATTACGAAACATGCAAAATAAGATAAAATAACAGAAGGGATGCATCATAACATGAAATATATCGATGAATAACAGAAATTTATGATATAAAATAGTGATGCAAAATGGACGTATCAGCGGCGCTCTGTGGTGTTTCTCTGAAATACGGCGAACCCCATGACGTTTTAGGGTTACGGGGGATATGTAGTCGAAAGGGAGCCGGGGGGGTGCCTGGGGACCCCACACCACCTGGTGGCGTGGCCTGGGGGTGGGGGGCACCCAGGGGTGGTGTGGCCCCCCTCCTTGCCCCCCTTCGGGTCTCCTTCTGGCTCCTTGGGTCTTCGGGTGAAATAAGGTCATTGTGATCTTTTCTGGGAAATTTCCCCAAAGTTGATTTTTCTGCACAAAAATGATACATCAAGGTAATTCTGCTTAAAACAACATTAGTCCGTGTTAGTTGTATCTAAAACTCACAAGTTTAGAGGTAAACAAAAGCAAAAGTGTTCAGAAAAGGAGATACGTTTTGGATGTATCAGCGGGCCTGGGTTTTGAGTAGTTGAATGTGCCCTTCGAGTGGGACCTAAGGTGATTAGTAGCCGGTAGACCAATAGTGGGGACTCGATGGGTGTGCCCACGTCACCACTCTCTCGATCCTTCCACGATCCACGCCGCCGCAAGATTCTAATATTAATTCTTTTCCTAATTAGGTTAAAAGACCCTTTTTTTAGGAGGATGAGTTTGACGTAATATGATAGATATATTATTGATCCTCATGGGCCAGTATATATAGACGTACATGTGTCATATTAAAGTCCAAGTCAATTTAGGAAACATATGGAAATATATTCTAACTCCATCTATACTACCATAACAACCGTAATATGCCATACTCTAAGACTTTCAGAAGAAAAAACTGTATGGGGGCATTTTGTTCAACCTGATGGTTAGCATAAGTTTGCGCAACCAACCTAGCAACTTGATGTTGAATAAATGGTAATTCCTGCGAGAATCCAAGTTGCATTGTGTGGACATAATCATCATCACGCGAGGCTCTTGGTTTACATTTGCGGGCAGTGTTGCAACATGCTACATGATTTGTTAAATCGATAGTAATTATCGAATGGGACATGCAAATTTCAAACAAATTATCTAAATAATTATAAAAATATAGTATTGTTATGTGTTGAGAATACATACCAAAAGAATCAAATGTTACATATAGGAGACAACAATCTTCATTGGCTACTTTTTTCCTACCAATTATCTCTTCTATATTAGCTAGCAATCAAAATGGAGGCGTGGTGGCAACAGAAAACCGTTGTGCCTGAATGGCTGTTGTACCTGTTCACCCCCTTTTTAGGTCGAAACATGGAGAAAGTTTTCAATTACCTTACACCATGAACGGCTAAACATTAGGTCTGTTAGATTGGACCAATGTTTTAAGTATCTTGACTCCTCGTGCTCAAGTCATTGTCTTTGCTCCTTGTTAACTCATCATCTATCACATGGAGGTCGTACATTTGCAGGATAATAAGTGTTTACCCATGTAGATTTTCTGATCATGTTATCTTGGTCCTTAAATTGGAGAATAAGAATTATGAACTTCATGGATATTCAATCATAATAATCAATCATCCATGGAATCTCACAAATATAAGAACATGGTTATGCACAAGCACATCTCACCAATCCCTTACCTCCACAACGTCCAAGGGGATTTACTTACACATAAGAGGAGTCTAACAATCTGACATAAAGATCACATACATATGGTTCATCCTTGTATTACCGTAGCAAGCCATGATAAGATGAAATAATAACCGAATTTAGATCTTGAGCAAACCTATGAATAAAATATACAAACCTAGCCTTAGAAGTATGTATCTCTGTCTAATGGCGTTCTTGTTCATGGTGGAATGGAGGATCTCGCTATAGAGGACCCCGAAAGAAATCTAAGTAAATGTCTTCTCCCCCAATCTCTCCTCCTCAGTTTCTCTTCTCTCCAATGTATTTTTCCATTTGTTGTATTAATGAAAGTTTCTTGCACTGATGAGTGGACGAGCGTTACTGGTACGATCTCATCCTCTCGTATTGCGTGTTGTTAAGTTCTCTGCTGCCACAAGAATAACCTTCCTAGAATGGAATGTTGCTCCTTTTATCCTTAATTTACAAATATATCCCCAATTTGTCCCTAAATTGTTTAAGCGTGCAAAACATATTAGAATACAAGGTTTCTCTATTTTTGCTTAAATATGTTAGTGAAGATTTAAAAACCGACAAAATCCCGCAATCTCTATATAAATAGAGAATCAGAGGGTGATATCTGAGGAATTTATCTAGAGGATGGAGAATGAGCAACAAATCATGTTCATGGACCCAAATGGCCTTGATTAGATGGGACACATTTTTAGTTGCGATCAAATATAGGCGGCAAAAGGGTAAATGGTGGCCATTGAGGCAGTGGCAAAGATGGTGATGTGAGTGGAGGCGATGCTTCCATTTGAGATCTCTATGCATTTACCATGTTTATGGTCTATGCACTTATGTCTATGTTCATGTGCCGACTTAAATTAGAACCTTTATATGAAATATTATGGATTTTAAATATTGCGAATTCTGAGAAACATGATAAAGAAAAGTTTTTATTATCATGTAATGAAAACTTCATTTAGTTCACATGATACATGCAATTGTGTAGTGGATATAGAAGATCAAAATATGAGTATCAAGTTCTTAGGTATGCTGAAAAACAAAATAAAAATTGGCTACCCAAAACCTTCTCTCTCCTCTACCCAAAATCAGTTTGGTAGCCAAAATTGTAACTTTGTTGGAGATTCAATAAGATACAAGACCGTGATATACAACATGTACCAACATCATCTCTTTCTTGATTAATTGTTCTTTCACATTATACTTTTACTAACATGATATGGATGATACTAATTCTGAAACTCCCATTAGAGCATGTACAACAACCTTTGTATATTTGCTCTCACTTGCTATTTTACAAATCCTAGCCAAAAAACCACCTCCAACAGCCTTTGTATAAGTGGTCCCCACAAAAAATTATACACAACTTTCTATATTTGCCCCCTCGCTTTTCATATTTGGAAAGTGGAGAGACCACTTGCTGTAATTTTATAAAGCCTCCTAAAGTGGTCCCCTCCATATTTTTGTCCCAATGAGTAGTTGGCCCTATGCTATGTGTGTTGTATGTGTGTGCTGTGTACTTTGTATAGGGACTTCTCCAGAAATTGGGGGCCCCGGTGCGAATTGCAAAATACGGCCCTATTAAAAGAAAAATCCTATACAAGTGGAACCAATCCATAGGCTCACTTCGTTAGATAAATTCATAATCATATGCTTTATTTTACTAAAATCCATGATTATCTTTTTTTATAATTTAAAAAAATTCAACACAACTAGACATAATTGCAGCGATCATACCTTGACGTGTGCTTACTGACCAGTGATTCATCGTTCACAAAGAGACCTCTGCTCAGCGGATGACCGGCGAAGCAAGGCAACAACACCATCAAGCACCACCAGAAACAGCATCGGCACATAGGGCGAGGTGGATAAACAGTTGAACACTCCAACTACTAGATAGAGATGGCGGCGTGCTGGCGGCGCTCTCACCTCTCAGGCTCAGAGCGTGACTTGAGAAAAAGGATTTGATCGACCCGATCGGGCATTCCACCATCCGGGACCTATTAGGACTGAGAACATGGCCTTTTATTCTTTGATGGATGAGATCGTGACTCCCATCATGGCGTGCTGGAGTTTGGGTGTTGGACTGCTGGTGTTGGATTGTGGGCTGCTGGGTGAAAAATGGGCTGCCTGCCGAAACTGCTGGAAAGACTGGCCTCAGACATCATATGTATTGTACAGAAGTACTAATTTGGGGGCTCTCGGATTTTGGGGACCCTGTTCGGTGGAACACCTCTTTTTTTTTGCGGGGAACTAGAGAACTTTATTAGCCAGAAACGCTCAAGGCTCTATCTGAGATCAGAATCGAAGCCAAGAAGCCAGGGTACGAATCAAACCAGCAATCTGTATCCATCAGTGTGCTTGCACGCTTCGCACATAGATGGGCAGCATTATTGGCTGATCTTATTACATGTTGAATACGGAAAGAAATAAACGAACTAGCTAATTCTCCAATATCTAGAATCACTGGAGTCACAACCGATCGAGTGTTGCGACGACTGTCCCAAAGATTGACCAATTCTAGGCAATCTGTCTCGATAATCACATGCGAGTAGCCTCTGAGATGTGCAAATAGGACTCCCTCTCGCACTGATAACACCTCTGCAATGAAAGGATCAGTAATATTCGGCAATGGTTTGCTCCAGGCAGCTAGAAAACCAGCAGAATTTCTGACTACTCCTCCAGCCCCCGCCTTGCCATCATAAATTGATATTGCTCCGTCTGTATTTATCTTAATCCAACCCGTATCCAGGGGTCTCCAACCATGACCAGGAATCATCATGGCATTATTCTCTGGAACCTCCAATAACTGTATAGCCTCACGAGTCAGCTTCATAGCCCTGACAGGATCCATGCCCGTCTCCTCATGAGTCCAACGATTTCGAGAATGCCATATTGACCACATCACAGTTATGATCTTTGCTTTTTCAGCCGAACTGAACCAGGTTTCACATAGAATATCTCGCGCCCAAGAGACCGGATGCAGCTCTGGTAATCTGACATCGAGCCAATTTTGGGCTTCCAACCAAAAGCTCCTCGCGTGGGAGCAATCTATGAGTGCATGCTTCAATTTTTCTTCCGTCGCCTTGCACACATTGCACAAACTCAAAGGTTTTATATGACGATGCTTGAGAGTGGCTTCATCTGGTAGGATCCCACGAATAACCCGCCGGTAGAATACTCTCACTTTCGGCATCACCTTCAGTTTCCATAAGGACATCCACATCTGTTTTGTTGACTGTGAGGTTTCTGTATCCGACCCTTCTTCTTGAGCTGATCGCTCTTTCCGAATCATTAGAGCACGGTACGCCGATCTAACAGAGTAGATACCCGATCTTTCACACGCCCATGCCATCATGTCCTCCCCTCCATGAACTCGGAGAGGTATATTTAAAATAGCATCAGCATCAGGCGCAGAAAACTGATCACGAACAACTTCTTCTTTCCATGTTGCAGTATCAGTATCAATAAGTTCATTGACTGTTTGTACTGTAGCATTTACGGGACGGAACAGTGGAGTCATACTCATAGAGCCTGGAATCCATTAGTCCTCCCAGATACGAATGCTGTGTTGGAACGCGTAGAGATAAACGAAAAACTTTTCCTACGCGATGCTTCCAAGATCTAGCCGAGATAGAAGGCCACGAGTATTACCACTAGACGCGCAGGTGCGGATTATCGATGCAGCGCGTCGGGGCGGTGCAGTCCCACGATCCGGTCCGGCCGATCCAATCCCTCGAACGTCGAAGTGCTGAACGTACAGCACCTCTGCCGGTATCCACACGTACGAGGACGAGCTCCGACAGCAGACTGTTAGGTCTGGTGCGACGACTGGACTGAGTGGGGCTAGGGTTCCCAACACATGGGAGAGTGGACTAACGTGCCCGCTGGGCAACCTGCGCCCCTCTTTATATAGCGTATGGTAAATGAGCTTCACAACACTTGTGGCCCATTCCCTCTGTGAGTCCGACTCACAAAATCAGTCCATTTCCGGTTCGGGTCCAACCCAACCAATACTTTCTCCCGCTCTTAAGTGTGCGACCCTGCAGACTCATGGCGACTTAGACACGATTGGAGTCCGACTCTCAATCGATTAATCGGTAGCGGCTCCTAGCAGAACGTGCCGACTCCCAAGTCCCATTGAGTCATGACGACATACCTTTCAATGTGATATTCATCTTAGTCCCTTTTGCCTCACGATATACCTTGTCGAACTATAGGCGATTTATCGTCATCCCTTTAATAGTTCAACTCTCTTCTCGATCCGTGATATGTGATTCACCTGACTAACTCTTAGTCAACAGACACAGTTAACACTTAACTGAGTTGGGCATGGCCATGCTTCCTGAATCATATCACTCGAGAGGGCCCAGAGAATATCTCTCCATTCGGAGGGGCAAAATCCCATCTTGATTATCCACATCACGCAGCTTGCTTCTCATTCGACCCGAACTCTGCCTTTATAGTTGCCTTGTCACAGAACAACGTTTGACAGAACCTAAGTCGGTGATCCACAGCTCGGATTGTGCGACAACCTCAGGTCTAAGGATTACATTGATTGAGACATGCAACTGACGACTTGATCGTTGCATCTCAATGTGGGCCAGTCCGACTTGCTAAACTCTTTCGCTAAGTCCGTGAACGTTGGAATGACATCATCATGCTCATGATAAGTGGAACCGTGTCATCAGCCAACACTCACATTAGTCTAGGGTGTGTGTCCATCACAACCTAAATGACCAAGGACAATCTAGTATGAACAATATGAATATATAGTTCCACAATCGAATCACATATTCAATGACATATATCAGATGTTTAAAACAAGGACAACTTAATAACTTTATGAATACAGTGGGAATTACATCATACATGATTGCCTCTAGGGCATATTCCCAACAGTCTCCCACTTGCACTAGAGTCAATCATCCTGGCATCATATGCCTAGGCATCTAATGCCCATACCTCTCGTGTGCGCCTTATGCTTAGGCTGTGGTAGCGCCTTTGTCAACGGATCTGCAATATTTGCATCCGTGTGTACTTTGCATAACTTGATATCACCTTGTTCGACAAACTGGCGAATGAGGTGGTACCGCATGAGTATATGTTTGTTCTTCTCGTGTTGTCTTGGTTCCTTGGCTTGTGCGATAGCACCATTGTTGTCACAATATACGTCCAATGGATTGGACGCGCCCTGAACCACACCAAGATCCATCAGGAGGTTCCTGATCCAAACAGCTTCCTTTGCCGCCTCTGAGGCAACAATATACTCAGCCTCTGTTGTAGATGCATACACCGTATATTGCTTGGAACTCTTCCAGCTCACAGCTCCTCCGTTCATTACGAACACGTACCCCGATTGCGAACGAGAATCATCTGAGTTGGTGAGATAACTCGCATCCGTGTAACCCTTTACACTGAATTACTCATCACCTCCATAAACTAGGAACATTTTCTTAGTATTTCTCAAGTACTTAAGGATGTTTTTAACCGCTGCCCAATGGGCTTCGCCAGGGTCAGCCTGGTATCTGCTCGTAACACTTAGAGCATAGGAAACATCTGGCCTAGTACAAATCATGTCATACATGATGGATCCGATTGCCGAAGCATACGGGATCACACTCATCCGACTTCGCTCATCAGTCGTCGAAGGACACTGAGTCTTGCTAAGTTTTATGCCATGGGACATTGGTAAGAATCCCTTCTTGGACTCTTCCATTTTGAATTTCTTCAAAACCTTGTCCAGATGTGTACTCTGACTCAATCCAATGAGCCGCCTGGATCTATCTCTATAGATCCTGATTCCTAATATGTAAGTTGCCTCACCCAAATCCTTCATTGAGAAACTCCTTTCCAATGAATCTTTGGTTTCTTGCAACATCATGACATCATTTCCAATCAGCAATATGTCATCCACATATAAGATTAGAAAGTTTACTTTGCTCCCACTAAACTTCTTGTATAAACAAGAATCATGATCGCTCTTGATGAAGCCAAACGATTTGACTACCTCATCAAAGCGAATGTTCCAACTCCGAGATGCTTGCTTCAACCCATAAATGGATTTCTGAAGTTTGCATACTTTGTCAGCGTTAGCTGGATCGACAAAACCTTCGGGCTGTATCATATACACGTCCTCAGTTAAATTTCCATTAAGGAAAGCCGTCTTGACATCCATCTGCCATATCTCATAGTCGAAATAGGCTGCTATAGCTAACATGATCCGAACTGATTTAAGCATCGCTACGGGCGAGAAGGTCTCGTCGTAGTCAACTCCTTGAACCTGTCGGAACCCCTTCGCGACAAGTCGTGCTTTATAGACGGAAATATTTCCATCCATATCAGTTTTCTTCTTAAAGACCCATTTGCACTCGACGGGTCTTGCACCGTCTGGCAGATCAACCAAATTCCAAACTTGGTTTTCATCCATGGACTTTAACTCGGATCTCATGGCTCCAAGCCATGACTCGGAATCAGATCCCACCATCGCTTCCGAATAAGTTGCGGGCTCATTACTGTCTAACAGAAAAACATCACGAGCATTTTGTAATCTGGCAGATCTCCGTGGTTCAGGTGCTGTTACCGGTGTAGGTACCACGACCGGCTCAGCCTCCAAGGCGTTCGCCGACTCGCCCCTAGCCGGTTCCTCTCGAATTTCTTCGAGTTGCACTGTGCTCCCACTGACTTCCCGACCGAGAAACTCTTTCTCAAGGAAGACACCATTCCGAGCGACAAACACTTTGCCCTCTTCCTGGTTGTAGAAGTAGTACCCCAAGGTTTCCTCGGATACCCCACGAAAATACACTTATCCGACTTGGGCGTGAGCTTGTCCGACTGAAGTCGCTTGACAAATGCTTCACAACCCCAAATCTTAAGAAAAGACAAACTTGGATTTTTACCAGTCCACATCTCATGTGGTGTCTTCTCTACTGACTTTGATGGTACTCTGTTTAGTGTGAAAGCTGCAGTTTCTAGACAATAACCCCAAAATGATAAAGGTAGATCTGTCCGACTCATCATTGATCGTACCATGTCCAACAAGGTCCGATTTCTCCGTTCCGATACACCGTTTCTCTGCAGTGTACCCGGCGGAGTGAGTTGATGAACTATTCCACAACTCTTTAGATGGCCATCAAACTCATGGCTCATGTACTCGCCTCCACGGTCCGACTGTAGAAACTTTATTTTCTTGCCGAGCTGATTTTGTACCTCACTCTGGAATTCCTTGAACTTTTCAAAGGCTTTCGACTTGTGTTTCATTAAATAGATATATCCATACCTACTCAAATCATCCGTGAAGGTAATGAAGTACTCACAACCACCTCTGGCTGTCGTGCTCATTGGACCACATACATCACTATGTATTAGTTCCAACAAGTCGGATGCCCTTTCACAACTCCTTGCAAAAGGTGTCTTGGTCATTTTGCCTAGTAGGCATGATTCGCATGTCTCAAATGACTCTAAGTCGAACGAAGTTATAAGTCCGTCATCATGGAGCTTCTTCATGCGCTTCCAACTTATATGACCAAGCCGATAGTGCCAAAAGTAAGTCATATTCAGATCATTTGGTTTCAACCTTTTAACATTTATGTTATAGACCGATTCACTATCAAGATTTAAAATAAATAACCCGTTCTGAATGGGTGCAAAGCCATGAAACATATCTTTCAAATATAAAGAACAATCATTATTCTTAATATTCGACTCATAACCTTGTCTCATCAAACATGAGGCGGAAATAATGTTTCGACTAAGCGCTGGAACATAATAACAATTATTTAGTTCCAAAATAAATCCTGAAGGTAAATGAAGTTGCATCGTGCCGACTTCCAACGCAGCGACTCTCGCCTTGTTGCCGACCCGAATGTCAACCTCTCCTCTTGTCACGCTCCTAGTTCTTACCAGTCCCTGCAACGAATTGCATATGTGAATAACTGATCCGGTATCATATACCCAAAAACTATTAGGCGCATCAGCAAGATAAATGTCTATAACATTGCACACAAGCGTACCTGAGTTGGAAGTCACACCTGCACTCTTGGCTCTGTCAGCCAAATACTTGGTGCAGTTCCTCTTCCAGTGGCCATCTTGCTTGCAATAGAAGCAATTGGCTCCGGCTGTAGGAGAAGACTTAGTCTTTGAGGGAGCACTCTGGACAGGGTCATGGGCGCTACCTCCTGACTTATCCTTCTTCTTCTTAGTCCAAGAACTCTTCTTGAACTTAGCCTTATTCTGCACCATCAACACTTGACTGGCGCCTTTTTTGATATCAGCCTCTGCCGTTTTGAGCATCCCATGTAATTCAGTGATACTCTTATCCATACCATGCATGTGGTAGTTCGAGATGAACGGATCATACGCACTAGGAAGAGAGTTCAGAATTATATCAGTAGCAAACTCTTCGTTAATTGGGAAGCCTAGCCGATCCAGAGACTGTATGTAACTAATCATCTTGATTACATGCAGACTCAGTGGATCGCCGTCTTTCAGCTTACAGCCAAGCAAAGCTTGAGAGACTTGATACCTCTCAGTTTTTGCTTGAGCCTGGAACATACTTTTGAGGCTTTCGATCATATCGTGGGCCTCAACATTCTCGAACTGCTGCTGCAAGTCCGGTTCCATGTGTGCAAGCATAAGACAGCTAATTTCCGTAGACTCATCTCTAGTCTTACGGTATGCATTCGTGACTGCGACAGTCGCATCGTCATCTGGCTCTTCTGGAAGTGGAGTTTCTAGAACATGTTCTTTCTTGTCATGCTTGAAGACTATCCTCAGATTACAATACCAGTTGATGAAATTAGTTCCATTTAGCTTATCTTTCTCTAAGTTTGACCTCAACGCAAACACGGACAACCGAGGAAGGTTACTAGGTGCCATTGATCTACAACAGAAAATACGCAAAAACACTTAAGACATGTATTCATAAAAGAGCAGGCATATTAAACACTTTAATACTTATGCTCCCACTAGAACCAACATCCCTCCGATGGTTGCTAAGTGATTCAAGACGCTAAATAAGCAAGCCGACTAGTGAGTTTTAGCATCACCGCTAGCCGTCAAGTGATCTAGGTAGGCAACACCTTGCCAATCGTATCCAATACGACTCCTGTTAGTTGGGTGACATCACATGCCCCGGCTCCCAACCTACCTCGCCCCGAGCCCCACAACCGTTGTGATGGACTCGTCTAGATTACCAAGTGCTTCCGCTTGTAAGAGTCCGACTCAAACCCACCTAATCGGAAAGAATTGGTAGCACCTCAATTTTACGAGCCCACTACCAAGAATGTCCGACTTGTGATGGTGCAGCACTGGCGGGGCGACCGACTAGACCTTCTTTGAGGGATTAAAGAATCTACCAACTATCTAAATAGAGGTAAACAGAGACATAACAATAACACAAATAAAGCAATTATAATGTGAAATGGTATGGCTCTCTTCATGGTGATCTCCATCTCCACAAAGCTTGTAAGTCGACTCGTGCCAACTCTTGTCACGTGCCATCTTACTCCATGTAGCCGACTTGTACATCGACTTGCATGTCACCGGGTTCTCTAACAAGCTATACTAGCTAGTAAATCAAAGATTACATAGAGAATCCGACACGCAGGCCGGTATACAATAAAATGACAGCACCTAGGCTACAGCCGGCTGACAAAAACATGATACGCAAATCATGTATGGATTACACACATCACATGCACATAAGCCATACCAATCACAACTTCCTGCAAAAACAAGTTATGCATAGATACGATATTTACCGGCATTGTGAAACTCGTAACGACATCTAAGGCGCTACGACAGGGCAAAGCCGACGGTCCCGACGATTTCGGAAAACGCAGATCTCATATGCATTCCGATCATGGATTTCTTCATCGGATAAAACGATTTTACCCGAATCTGATCCGTATTCCGATTCGACCAAACTCTTTGATCTTCGATCACCGCAACTGGATTTATGTGTCACGGTATACCCCGATGGCGGAAATCGACCGGTAGGGGTATGTTGTTTCACGACCTTAGCAGTATGATCACGGAGACCTGATCATCCATTAACCCCGAGTACGATTGATCCAATCAACCTTTTACAAAACCGATCTATCTCATAGAACGACCACCAAAACAGCAATTAGATCACATCTAACGCTAACTACATATCACATATGTACGGATCTCGGGCCTAATACCAGAAGCTACCGCTCTGATACCACTGTTGGAACGCGTAGAGATAAACGAAAAACTTTTCCTACGCGATGCTTCCAAGATCTAGCCGAGGTAGAAGGCCACGAGTATTACCACTAGACGCGCAGGTGCGGATTATCGATGCAGCGCGTCGGGGCAGTGCAGTCCCACGATCCGGTCCGGCCGATCCAATCCCTCGAACGTCGAAATGCTGAACGTACAACACCTCTGCCGGTATCCACACGTACGAGGAGGAGCTCCGACGGCAGACTGCTAGGTCTGGTGCGACAGTTGGACTGAGTGGGGCTAGGGTTCCCAACGCATGGGAGAGTGGACTAACGTGCCCGCTGGGCAACCTGCGCCCCTCTTTATATAGCGTATGGTAAATGGGCTTCACAACACTTGTGGCCCATTCCCTCTGTGAGTCCGACTCACAAAATCAGTCCATTTCCGGTTCGGGTTCAACCCAACCAATACTTGCTCCCGCTCTTAAGTGTGCGACCCTGCAGGGTCATGGCGACTTGGACACGATTGGAGTCCGACTCTCAATCGATCAATCGGTAGCGGCTCCTAGCAGAACGTGCCGACTCCCAAGTCCCATTGAGTCATGACGACATACCTTTCAATGTGATATTCATCTTAGTCCCTTTTGCCTCACGATATACCTTGTCGAACTATAGGCGATTTATCGTCATCCCTTTAATAGTTCAACTCTCTTCTCGATCCGTGATATGTGATTCACCTGACTAACTCTTAGTCAACAGACACAGTTAACATTTAACTGAGTTGCGCATGGCCATGCTTCCTGAATCATATCGCTCGAGAGGGCCCAGAGAATATCTCTCCATTCGGAGGGGCAAAATCCCATCTTGATTATCCACATCACGCAGCTTGCTTCTTATTCGACCCGAACTCTGCATTTATAGTTGCCTTGTCACAGAACAACGTTTGACAGAACCTAAGTCGGTGATCCACAACTCGGATTGTGCGACAACCTCAGGTCTAAGGATTACATTGATTGAGACATGCAAATGACGACTTGATCGTTGCATCTCAATGTGGGTCAGTACGACTTGCTAAACTCTTTAGCCAAGTCCGTGAACGTTGGAATGGCATCATCATGCTCATGACAAGTGGAACCGTGTCATCAACCAACACTCACAATAGTCTAGGGTGTGTGTCCAGCACAACCTAAATGACCAAGGACAATCTAGTATGAACAACATGAATATATAGTTCCACAATCGAATCACATATTCAATGACATATATCAGATGTTCAAAACAAGGACAATTTAATAACTTTATGAATACAGTGGGAATTACATCATACATGATTGCCTCTAGGGCATATTCCCAACATGCTGGACCCATCACCTACTCTCTTGATTAGCCCAAGATTCAAAGCTTGCCTGCCAGCTATGACCGCACGCCAAGTCGCTGAGGATCCATTCGGTGCCACTGCTTGCAGAAAATCAGTATTTGGAAAATACCGTCCTTTGAGAACCCTTGCACACAAACTGTCCGGGTTCGTCATAAGTCTCCACCCATGTTTTCCAAGTAGCGCCAAGTTGAATTGCTCCAACTCACGGAAGCTCATCCCTCCTTGCACTTTCGATGTTGTCAATTTTTTCCATGATAACCAATGCATAGAGCGCTTGCCTATTGAACTGCTCCACCAAAATCTGGCCATATAGGCCGATAATTTCTTGCACAGCTTTTTGGTGAGCAAAAAACAACTCATACTAAAGGTCGGGATAGCATGTATTACTGACTTGATTAATGTTTCTCTCCCAGCACATGCCATATTCTTTTCAGCCCAACCACCAAATTTGCTTCGTATTCTCTCATCAATATAATCAAATGTTCCACTTGTTATTCTTCCAATCGCATTCGGTAGCCCCAAATATCTTTCCCTAAAAGCTTCAGAGGCAATTCCCAACTTGTCCTTCAAAATCTGCCGGATATGGAGCGGAGTATTTGGTGAAAAATAAATAGAGCTTTTATCTCTGTTTACTCTCTGTCCCGAGCAATCTCCATAAATCCGCAGAATGTCATTTAGGCGATCTGCACTTGACTCATTTGCATTCATAAATATGAGGCTGTCGTCTGCAAATAATAAGTGATTCACCCACGGTGCCCTATAGGAAACTCTTATGCCTCTGTCAATGCGTGCTCCCCCAAAATATTTCAAAAGGGAGGAGAAACCTTCTGCACAACACAAGAATAAAAATGGAGACATAGGATCACCTTGTCGCAAACCTCTCGTTGGATTAAAGAAAGGTAGAAGCTCCCCATTCATCCGGACAGAGAAGCGCATAGAGGTGACACATTTCATAATTAATCTCACCAGTTCCATGCTAAAACCCATCTTGATCAAGATAGCCTCCAAAAAATGCCACTCAACCCTGTCATAGGCCTTCATCATATCAAGTTTCACTGCACTTGCATAATTCTTTCCTTTTTCCGTTTTCTCAAAGCATGAACACTCTCGTAGGCCACAAGCACATTATCTGTAATTAAACGTCCTGGCACGAATGCACTTTGTTCCTCACTAATCACTTCCTCCATGCAACCTCTCAGTTTGTTTGTCACAGCTTTAGCCGCAATCTTATACACCACCGAACACAACGATATCGGGCGGTACTGTTTGATATTTTGAGGGTTTCCGACTTTAGGTATGAGAGTAATTGTCGTATCATTAAAACCCGTGGGCATCTCTCCCCCATTCACAAAATCCAACACAGCCGGCACTAGATCATCCTTGACTAAACTCCAGTGTCGCTGGAAAAAACCTGCCGTAAAGCCATCTATACCAGGAGCTTTCGAAGGTGCCATCTGAAATAGCGCCTTCGTTATCTCGCCCTCGTCATAAGGTTTATCAAAGAGAAGATTCATCTCAGATGTAACTCGTGCAGGGACATGTTGTAGCAACACGTTCATGTCAGTAAACCCCTCGAACACCCCCATCAATGGCCCTGAGTGTGTACGTGTGTGTACATACATGTACATATACGTGTGTTGCATACATTTTTGTGCACAATTTTTTTGTGTACATGTACATGTACACGTGTGTGATGTGTTTATTCTTTTCACAGATTTTTTGTGTGTGTACACACACGTGCATGCATGTATATTGAGTATAGTATATATACGTGTGCGCGTGTGTGATGTGGTAGTATACGTGTACATGTATGTATACTATTGTGTAGTATATGTGCATGTAGGCATATGGATGAAGCTACAAAGAAATGACAATGGGGTCATCTACATCTACATCTACACTAATATAAAAAGAGCGAGAGGATCAGATCCCGGCGATCTCAGCCATCCATGCGCACCGATCTAACGTTCCGTATTTCTCCAACGATGTGTGTTGTCTGTTCCGATAAACACAACTCATGACAAGTAATGAAAATCGCGATTAAAGGTCCATGCATCGCTGCACCAAATCCGCCCCAGATTCCTCATAAAAAGGAAACTGCCCCACATCTCAAACCCCCGATCGCCAAGCCTCGCCAGAAGAAGTCCTCCATGGCTATCAAAACGTGCACGGAAAGCCCCGGATAGGTTGCCACTGTGCTCACGGCTCACCTGATGCTACGTTGTACTAGCTTCCACGAGACCACGACAGGATGGATCGCTGGCGGCGCATGCTCTGGATATGGCTACTGCGCTCCATTAACGCCACCGTTTGTAGCCTGGTGCTCCTCCACGACTCTACGCTCTCCATTAACTCCACCACCAGGTCATGTGCTGCCGAGGGATCCGTGGAATCCTTGGCTCCTATGGAGCTTCACGAGCGTCTCTCCATGTATATCCGGCCGGAACCGCGGCATCCACCAGGCTACCTTCCACGCACCCATATTTCTATTGCTTATTCTTGGGTTGATGCAAGTGATTTTCTTTAACGTGCTGATCTTCATTGGGTCCCCTTTGGAGGAAAGGGAGTACGAAAATTTGGAATATACAAGGTCTTTATGTTGAGCCATAGGGGTAATTTCCTATGCATAATATATTCGTTGTTATGCATCTCCTCAACTATTTTACAATTTGCTGAATCATGTGAAGTTTTTCTCCACACATATTTGTACAAACTCATCTGCAAGCTATATTTATGAAAACTATAAATCATACATTTTATTTTGTTGAGCCCAAGATGTGACCTTCTTCATTTTTTAAATAATGTTGATTGGCTAAAAGCATGGTTGTGCATGGCTCGTACAGTGTCTCTATTCATTGCAGATATCATCCAATATTTAGCAAACGAGATCAGTTGCTGAATGGGAACCAAAGCAAGAATGGAGAGGAACTAGCTTAAGTAGGGCCATCAAAGGGTGACTTCTGATCACATAATTTCATCGACAGAATAAGGTTGGTGCCAGTGCATCACCGCTTATCACGGGCTATAGCCCCGTCACGTCAGCTTTTCCTCTTACTCTCACCCCACTCTCACGACACGGTGCCAGTGCACGGGCACTGGTAGAAAATAGGCCTATAGTCCCGGTTCGCCAGGACCAGTAGTCCCGGCCGCGCAACCGGGACTAACTCTGCACGACTAAAGACCCCCCCTTTAGCCGCGCCTCTTACGAACCGCGGCTAAAGGCCCGACCACGTGAGCGGGTGGCGGAGCCGGGGGGCGGAGGACCTTTAGTCCCGGTTGGCCACATGAACCGGGATTAAACTTTATTTTGTAATTTCTTTAATTCATTTGGGTTTCTAATTATTTTTCACACCAATTTTTCTCTCCCTTTTTTTCACTCCCTTTTTTTCACTCCCTTTTTTTCTTCAGAATTTGTATTATTTGCTTAGTGTCTAACTACAATTATCTCTAATCAAATTACTTACTCGTGGTCAAACTTCCCGCTCGGTCACCCATCCTCCCACTACTCTAGCACTAGCACGCTTAACTTCCGAGTTCCATCCCGTCCTGAATCCAAGTGTTTCGCACGCATGTATGTGATAGTACTATCATATCAATCTTATTAACATGTTGGTCGATGCCACATTTCTTTATTGTTTGAATTTCAAATAAATCTTTTAATAAATAAAAACAATGATGTAATTAATAATTTTGAATAAATAAATAAACATTAACCTTTTAATTTGTATTATTTCTAAAAATACTATTAATATATCAAAATATTCAGAAAATAAAACTAATTCATTTTTAAATCTTAAAAAATACAAATAATATATCAAAAATTTAAGAAAAATAATACTAATTCATTTTAAAATATTAAAAATACAAATAATATATCAAAAAATTAAGAAAAATAATACTAATTCATTTTAAAATCTTAAAAAGACCAGTAGGCTCTTCTATTATTTTTAGAATGAGTTCAAAAATGTATTTTAAAATAAATTCAACTGGATGAGTTTGGTATTGACTAGATATATGTTTTCCTGGCTTAGATTAATTTTTGGTGAACAGATATATAGAAACTGTAGTTTTTCTGCTTTGTTTTCTTGATGTGTTTTTGTTTGTTTTCTTGATGTGTTGTTGTTTGTTTGTTTTGAAATGTGTGTTTGACATAATATAGAAATAGTATAGCTAGGAATTAATATAGAAATAATATCCATTACACTTTGCAACACTTTACAAATTTTTCCAAGTCATTTAAAACTAGGAAACAAAAATAGTTTTATGAACAACAAAAGACAAGTGATAAATCACAAGTAAAATACGAGTAGAGACATCACAATCATGAATAGAACACAATCATATCACATTCATAACATAGAGTCTTACGATCACACATAACACAAACATAAGTCTCACAATACAAGCTATGCTTCAAGAGCTACATACTAAGATATCCATTACATACTAAGATATCCATTACATGCATATATCGAACGCATACATCTATGGCTCCGTCGAGTAGATGCGGAACAACTCGTACGAAACGTATGCATCTATGGCTGCATACTTGACGTTGGTCCAGTCCAGTGGGGTCTTCTCCCAATACCTGTGATTCATGGAGGGGAAACGAGACTTCATGGTTTCGTAGCCCTCGTGGATGAAGGCAGTTGCCATGGGAGCCATCCCGGTCTTCTGCCCGTACAAATCATCAAAATGGATAAGGTCCTGAAGATCAATGTAGTGATCTTCAGGTATCACAATACCCAAGCGCATCAACTTCTGACGGTCTTGAGTGATGTCAACGCTGGAAAAGTCATACCCCTTGTTGACAAGAAAATCAACAAGTGCCGGAGAATGCTTTGAACTACTGCAACAACAAAAATTTGATACGTGTTAGATATGTTGCAACACATGTATTCTTCAGATGCAACAAACAAATCAAAGATGCAAGATTGTACGTGTGCGTTACCTTGACCATTGAAAGACCAAAACGGCCTCCTTGAACGCAATCTGGATGACGGCAACATCCCGTTGATCTGCCGTATACTCCAGATCAAGCCCGAAGAACCGGTGTTCATCGGGAGAGGAGAAATAGAGATCGGTCAAATGCCCAAGAGCACCGGGGAGCCTCTCGCAATTGTCGGTGTAGCACACGTCGAGACTCTTGCCGCATGGTGTGGCCACACGGAATCTCTTCCAAACTTCAGCCATGGTGCTTGGTGGAGGAAGATCGAAGAGAGGGAAGAGAAGAGAAGAGAGGAAGAAACAGAGACTCGGGTGCGCACTGTAGCAATGGCTCCCTTCTGCCTCTCGCTCGCGAAATAAAAACCGTCGCGCGGGAGGCGAGCAGTTTGTATCTTTAGTCCCGGGTGACCAGGCCAACCGGGACTAAAGACTGGGAGGCCAGGAGACTGGACCATTAGTCCCGGGTGGCCAGGCCAACCGGAATTAATGCCCTCCACGCGCCTCAACGCGCTTCCCAACCCGCGACGCATGACCTTCTGTCGCGGGTCTCCCCCCCGACCCGGGACTAAAAGACCTTTAGTCACGGTGCGCAATATTTGGGGACTGATGGGGGCGTATGGAAGGCCTTTTTTCTACCAGTGGGGCTATAGTCCCCACTATCACTCCTCTCTCCTCCACATCAGCATTTCTCTCTCCTCCACGTCAACATTTATTTTTAAGATTTAAAACATTACAAATAATGCAAGGAAATTATTTTATTAAGCCACTTTAATGATTATTAGTTTTTCTATTTAAAAAAATGACATTAGTTGCTATTAATAAATCACTTATGTCTTACAAGTATAAAATATGAAAATAAGTGGTAATGACCTTTAAAAATAATATTCCACTAATAGAATGTCACTAAAATTTAAATTGACTAAGTTTTACACTTTTATTATTTTATATTTTGGAAATAACATTAAACCACTATTAAGAAATTATTCAAATTTCAAAAATATAAATATGTGGAAAAGTTTACAAAATGGTACTGTTGGAAAGTATGTGAAAATTCAAGAATATAGAATTTTATTTCAAGTCATTTGGAGTTATAAAACAAAAGTTATGAATTAATCTTTAAAACAGAAAAAAAAGAAAAAAAAAGGATGACGTCATCGCTGACGTCACCGTCGTCTTCCTCACAGAGTCACCGCTCTCGCCCGAGCCCGCCACCGCATCGCCCCCCCTCTCTCCCGCCTCTCGCCCCCCTCCCGCCCTTCTCCCCTCGCCAGCGCGGGCGGTAGCGCCCGCTACCGACACTGCCACCGCCCGCCGCTCCCCTCTCGCCTCCCTCCAGCCCCCCTCTCGCCCGCCCCCGGGCGGTATCGCCCGCGCACTCGCCCGCACTGGCACCAGCCTTACAAGACGTTTTCAGTTTTGTGACCAGACTATTCAGATTCATGTGAAGGAAAATCTCAACAAAGAATCAAATGTACATCTAGTCAACAACACCAGCAAAACTCTCTGAGGCCACCCCTGTCCCTGACCCAGCCATCAAGAACAAAGTTTGAGTACCATATATGACATCTTCAGCATCATTCAAAATGTGAAAACAATTTTCTTTCTGATCTCCCACCTGGTTCGTGCCCTGAAGGATAGTAAGATGGACTCACTTCGTTGTTTGAAGCCGTGCAATCTGTGCAATAACAAGTTTTCATTTGCAGAGCGATATTGTGGCATGTAAGGTGCATGCTCTTTTTTTTTCTTGGTTTGTGTTTCTTACTTCCTATTTCTACAAGAAACCACTTTTCTTACAATTAACTCTCAGGATAATCGACATTGATTGCAAATTTTTCCACCGAAGAAGTGTTGTTCGCGTCGGTCATGATGGTGGTAAGAATGGCTCAGAAACACTAGAGCACTTTTATTTTCAAATTGACTGAACGTCAATATGTCGCATGGCTAATTTTGTGAAATAAACTCTTTCGAGGTTTTTACCATTTTGTAGATCCTAACATAATTTTTTGGTATTTCCGTTGTATGTAGCATTTTTTTCTCGTAACTTTTAGTCATTTGTTTGATTTATATTGAAAGTTGAAGTTGCATTCCGGTCAAGCTTTTGGAAGGAAAGATATGATATCCTTATATTCCATTCATTATGCTCTATATGTGGATTTTTGCAGGAATAAAAAGTTGTTTGGTAGCGCAAACAGAAGAAAGTGTCCACACGAGGCGAATATTCATCCCCACACCTACATGGATATCCAAGGCCTATCACCGACGCACAAACTAGTTGGAGATTCGTGCAGCACGTTTGACCAGTCTCTCCCGTGTGAACGCGTTTCCGCGAGTCGCGCCGCGCATGTCTGTACTTCCGTGGTTAATTAGGCTAGCTGGCAAACAAAATAGGGAGGGGTAGATTTGGCAACGCTTTATTTGCTGGTGGGGCCGGATGGTGGGTCAAAGACCGAGTAGACAACCGTCCTGGATCGATCCACCTCCTTCCTCCCACATCGAGGCGTCATGGAGGCTTCGAAGCAGCCACCCGTCAAGATCCCGAGCCAGATCCGAGCTCCACCTCGAGGCTCTATGGAAGATCCCGCCGGGCAGGGAGGCCACGGCAGGCAACCACCTCGAGCTCGGCCTCGAGCCCCGGCACCCTGCTAGCCGCCGGAAGGGAGGCCTCACTGGCGTCGAGAAGGGCGTCCGGGAGGAGGCCGTGCCGGCGTTGGAGAGGAGGGTGGCGGCGCCGGTGGTGACAAGGGCGACCCCTGTCTAGGTCGAGCAGCCAATATACGCGAGGATTTGTCGCGTATTTGTTCTCAAGGATTTTTTCTTAGATCTGTTTGGTCCAAATATTTCTTCTTAGATCTGTTTTGCTCAAGATCTATTTTGTCTCATATCTGTTTCCGTTGGGCGATTTTATTTGCTCGAGAATATGTAGTTTTGTCTCAGATCTGGATTGTCAAGGATTCGTTTGTCCTTGATTTTATTTTTACTCGATCTGTTCTATCAATCTACTGTGAAACTTCTAGAGAAGATGCTAGTTCATGCAAAGCTTCTTCACGACCGGGATTTCTTCTTCACCGGCAGTACGACACAAGATTTGACCTTCCTGTGTATTTTTTCCTCCTACATGCTTCAATATTTTTTTGCCGATATTGAAATGGTTGTTAATTCATCAAAATATGAGAAATTACTTCTGTGAAATATGGTATCAATTTTGGATTGTTTCCAAGAAAAATATGCAAAAATGGTTCTCCGTATGTGTGTCTGTGCTCTTTTGGGGTGAACAAAATTCGTGCCTTTTTTCTGATGGATGTTCATGTGTGTATTTGCATACAATGAAAATTATTGGTCATGTGTATTGTTTCTACGTGGACTTGTTCATGAATGTTGTCCTGATTTTCCTCGAATTTTCTTGTTGATAGATGCAAAAAAAAACATGAATTTGCCCCGATTTTTCTCGAATTTTCATAACGCGTCTAAACAGAAAAAATATTGCTGCATATATTCATCTGATATTATTATTAATGCATGTGTCCGAAAATGGTTGCTAATCCATAATACTCAAAATCATGTACCCTAAACCCTTCTACATGCTTATACATACATAGTGAACTTGCATATGCAATGTTGCTTTTCGGATCTTATTAATGCATATGGACGTGCTTGTACGATGCTTTTTAGCATCAATTTTTTTCTGCATAACCCGAAATTCCTATTTACATATATCAGTGAAAGGCGATTGCAGGATTTTGATGCATCCAAATGGATTTCATGTATAGAATCCAAACTTTTTGTATTCTTCATGAAGGGATTTAAACATCCATGTATCTACCTTTTTTTTGTTAATACATGGATTTGAAACCCTTGTAAACGCATGAACCAAAAGTTCTTGCTGATGCATGGATCTCCTATTACTTCATGAACCTTTGTTAATGCAATAATGCAAAAGAAAAATGCCGAATGAGGGAAAATTCTTGTTAATGCAAATTAAGTCCGTGAGCATGTCCTTGATGATGTTTTAACTGTCCCGGAGAATCATGTTAATACGATGTAGAAATCTCTTTTGATGCAAATATCATGTTAATTCATTAGAGTGGGTGATCATATCCAATAGGCTCATTCCATCCATTTAAAATATTTTTTTTGTCTAATGCACTATGAATTAATTTTCTGTTACGAAGAAATATTTTTCTAGGATTTTTTGTTCAATCTTTTCTTTTTAGAATCTTGGGTTCGCGATCTGGAGCTACTGACTCCTGCTAAGAATAGGAAAAAATCGACTCATTTTGCCACCAAATTGAGCAAAGGGTATTTCGGGAACTAAAGTGGGTCCAGTGAGGAGTCGATAGGGCCAGGGAATCTCGTTTGCAGGTGATCACGGATATTACGGATAGTCAAACTGCTCGGATGGTTTTCCTAGGCGTGGCTAGCTTCCTCGTATCCCTAGGTGAGCGAACGGATAGGATAGATGGTGGATATCCATGTAGGTGTGGGAAAACCACACTCCACACGAGGAGATCAAATGACACAGTATGTTTTGATCTGAATTCGCAAAGCTCCATCTTATCCATATCTAACAATGGAGTAATTCATTTGTGGTAGTGCATATTGTCTTCTCTTTCAAGAAATGAGTATATGTACATAAATGGTGTGTTAGCACATATTCTGGAAATCCCAGAAAAAAATCTTTTGGGATGTTTAATTTCGTATTTTTTTTGTTAACACGTGCATTGCACGTGCACAGTTACTAGTCACAATAATTTCTCAGTTACCAGTGGGGTCATCCACCCTCTAAAACACGGTAGCTAGTATTAATTAATGAAGGTTTTTATAGTTTTCACCGTAGCCAGCTGACACCATTGCATTCAAGCAGCTCCGTCCCATGTGTACGCATGTGTGTGTGCTGAGCCAGTGTACGTGTACTGTGTATGAAGTTGTCCCGAGATGTCATTGTGTGTTTTGTGCAACTATAATAATCTGTTATACAAAGACTGCAAAAGCAAAACTTTGTTTAGATTGCTAAACCTTCTCTCTCTTTTCCTATAAGCAGTTTTTATAAATTCAATATGCAAATGCTTTTGGATATGCTCTTATGAGAAGGCTTACTGTAAGCTTATCGAGCCATATATCCCTAGCCTACGGTGGTGTTACTTTTATCCAATAAATAAAGTTGCTATATTTATCCAATAAAACTAATGATTTAAGTTCAATAAGACACAAGAAAAATTGAATTAGTATCTTTGAAACAAGGATTCAGTTTTTCTTTTCTTTCGGATAGGTTTTTTTTTATTTTTCTAATTCAAAAGAGGTGGTTATGTCTAAACGTCGCCACTAGAATGTCGCAGTATTTTTTATTTTTTTTAATTTAGTAATTTCAAATAAGGATTGTCCGCGTGGATCCATCCTCTGGATAATAATCACCTGGCCGCTTTTGTTATTACTAAAACTGTTAAATCCAAAAAAGCAAATCACACGCCCAAAATTTTTAGTCCCAAAATTGTTAACCCGAAGATCTAAATTTGAACTCGAGCATTCTAATCTGAAATTCTCAAATGTCTAAATTGAAAAATCGGAATGTTTACATATACTCCCTCCGATCCATATTAATAGGTGCTAAAGTGGATGTATCTAGCAATAAAACATGTCTAAATACATCCACTTCAGCACCTATTAATATGGATCGGAGGGAGTACATATATTCGTTCATGACACCCTAATGAATTATCCGGTCATACGCCGAAGTACTCGAATGCGTTGCTGAGCCTGCGGCCGGCGTAGGGGTGTGGATGATCCGGGTACGTGCACTCCGTGCTGAACAGCAGCCAGTTCCGCCGGCACCGCTTCACCGGAAGGTCGCCGAGGACCCTGACCGGACCGCCTCCGGGCGTCTCGAGCCGCACCGCATCGTCCTCGAACACGACGCGGCACATGCCGCCGTCGGCAGCCACGTCCTGGCACCGCTTGGCCTCCGGCCACCGCGAGTCCAGGAGCGGCATGGCGCCGAGGTAGTTCCCGTCGTAGGCCCAGCTGCAGCTGACCCACGCGTACCGATCGTGATCCACCAGGAGCTCCACGACGCGCTGCCCGTCGCGGGGCACGCGGCCCCGCGGCACCACGCTCCACTCGGTGTAGAAGAGGCCGCCCAGCGCGCGGCACACGAGCTCCATGCCGCAAACCGACGGCAGCCGGTTCTCCACGGCCGCGTAGTAGGACGACGGGGAGGAGGCGGAGGCCACCGCCGCGAGCGCTGCCACGGCGAATGCCGCGGCCAGCTGCGCGGCGAGGCCTGCCATTGCCGCACGTTGGCGGTTCCTCCCGATCTGGACGTGCGGCGTGCGTGGCTGCATGGGTCGTGGGATTTGCTTGATATATCGTGGTTAGGGACGTGCGCTTCATTGCTAACCTTGGAAAGGTCATCTGTGACGAGGAGTTGAATTACAGTTAGCCCATCCAGGCATCCAGCCATATATAGATAGCCTCTATCCATGCTATTTTTATCGAAGATAAAGGATTCGGTTCCCCTAGTAGACGAGGAACAAAATGAACTAATACCCATGATGAATCCATTTGTGTATTGATTTGCAATTCTAGACGTTGACGTTTTCTAATAGACTAGATAGATGTTTACACGATTTGACATGGAAGAGAATGTGGTATGCATTTTATAATCCGTAAACGATATTTCATTTGGTACGTGTACACAAATATATGACACATATATACTGCTATATTGCTTTTAAAAATTATCTTTTTTATGTAGGCAAAGTAAATAAGAATCCGTCACGGAATTCAATCGTCACGCATTGGGTTTGCATTACCTATGCATCTGTTTTTCAGTTTTTTCGAATTTTAAAATGTGGTTTAAATCATTGTTAAAAAAAACTTGGACAGTACCATATGCCCGCCGGTTCACATCAGCCGTTCTCGTAATTTCCGCCCAGAATAATCATAAGAGGCTCACACGGAGCAATCAAACTATACCCAAATACAGAGACCACAAACTACAATTCAAACCACAAAAGATCCGTAATTCCCTTCCAAAATAATAAGAACCCAAATTTGTATAACTGAGGACTTAAAATTGGATGGCTCGGTTGTACATTCACTTTCTGAACCAAGTGAGACTTGACATCACAACTGATAAAATGCATGACTTGAAAAATGGAACAAACCTACGGAAACAAAATCAACCAAAAATATATATACTTTCTTTACCATAATACAATGACCACATAATTTTTTTAGAATAACACTCTGCATAATAATATAACAAAAAGAATCACTAAATTGATAAATTATACACTCGAATCAGCTGGTAATAATGATTCTCTTGAAATATAGGCAAACTATGTTTTTTCTAACGGAAATTAAATATATATTAGTCAGGTCAGATTTAACACTTTGAAGGCAAATATATACCTGATATAGTGATAGCCGATGTCGATACATGTCCTTTAATCTGTAATCCTGATTCAACATTTTTTATTTGGAAGAATAATGTCGGTTTTCCGCAAACTTGGTGGGGGCATAAAAAACAAATGTATATGAGCCAAAGAAAAATTCTGAATTTTTTTATTTCAAAAAAAGTCGGTGGTTCGAAAATGGATTTCTCCCCATAACTCTTTTATTTATTCTGTAGTATCGTCTAAATAATACTCCATGCAACAAAACTAAGCTATGCAGACCTTTGATGTGATCAGTATGTTTGAGGGTATTGAATTGATGCGCTACCCAACAAGTATGTTTGAGGTATTGAACCTAGTGTCTCTATTAAGACATCCGTATATTTCTTTTAATATATAATAGAATAGAAATAGATATGTATGGCTTATTGGGCCTGCTGGTCCTAATCACGGCCGCTTAATCTGAACGGTCAGCTTGATTTCATACTAGTCCCCTTCTATGAGTAGTGAAAAGTACGGTAGGAATCTCCATATATACCCCCAATAAAACAAAATTCCCATGACGAACTATGCATATGCTATTTTCTGAGAAAATTTATTACGCACTGTGTTTGCCCAGCGCAACGTGGATGAAATAGATCATTTTGCTACATGATTTTGAGCCTTATAAGTTGTAAATATAGATCTCCTAAAAAGGAATAGTCGTACTAATAGTCAAGATAGAACATTCATGTAAACAAATAACCTCGATATTGTAAAGTTTATTTACGGAGCACTAGACTCTGTCAAGAGTTGTGTGAACACGCATATGAACCTCTGTCAAAGAAAGGAGATGAAAAAAATGGAATTGTCCAGAGAGAGTGTAGTCATCACCTCAAGAAAAAGAAAGAGAGAATGGGAGTCTTCACATCAAGAAAAGAAAACAGAGAGAATTGTCATGCACGCATGACCACAAATTTTCTTGAAATTGCGTGCGCTGTTACAAAACCTAGCACTCACTCACGCTCACGGATGCATGGGTGTTAGCCGCCGTGTTTTTGACAAACGAGCACACGTGTGGTTGGTTCTCGTCGTTATCCTGGGGTTGGCCCATCTGTTAGCCCAGAATACAGACCCCTATATATACAAAGCACAGTATCAAGCTAGGCATATGTACACTTGATCGCAACGCGGTTCCAGCAATGGCAGTAACGGTGGAGACCAAAGAAAGATCCGTGCTCGAGCCCTCACCGGAGTCTGCCCGCGGCGGCCGGAAGAAGGTCCCCCTCACCGTCTTCGACCTTGCATCCCCGGACGGGTATATCCCCGCTGCTTTCGCGTGGTACGCTCCTGCACCGACCAATGGAAAGCTCAAGGAAGGCCTCCTCGCGGCCATCGCGAGGTTCCCGCATCTTGCGGGGAGGTTCACCATCGATGAGCACGGCAGGAAGTGCATCCACCTCAACGACGCCGGGGTGCTCGTCCTCGAAGCCACCGCTGATGCTGACCTTGCCGATGCGTTGGCGGCGGACGACGTGTCCGTGCACATCAACCAGCTGTACCCCAAGGCCCATAAGGTACCTATGCACGTCATGGAAACCACAAATAGTGAGTTACTGAGTTTACATCCAAATTCATTGATCTTTCGCTCGCAACATTTCAGACAGTTCCATTGTTTTTTTTTAAAGTTTGATGTAGTTTAAGAGAAAAGTTTGCTCCTTTGGCTGAAACGAATACCGAAATGACTGAATTTCAGTCATCTTATTAGGGGTTGAAATAATTTCGAAACTGAAATTTGAATCCATATCGTCGTACGTAAGCAAAAGCTTAACTTTTGGACTTTGGCGCTGCAGGAACACGCGGGCGAGCCGATATGCCAGGTGCAGCTAACGAGGTACAAGTGCGGCGGGCTGGTGATTGGCACAGCCTGCCACCACCAGGTCGCGGATGGCCAGGCCATGAATATCTTCTACACCGCCTGGGCCACCGCCGTCCGAACACACCTGGTGGTACTTCCTTCTCCGTTCATCGATCGTTCAGCCAGCGTCGTGCCACGCCCCGTGCCAACGCCGGTGTTCGACCACGGGAACATCGAGTTCAAGGGCGAGGGTACTTCCCGGGGAGTACTTCCCATGGAGAGTATAAAGAACCTCGTGGTGCACTTCCCGGGGGAGTTCGTCGCTGAACTCAAGGCGCGTGTCGGCACGGGTTGCACCACGTTCCAGTGCCTCCTCGCGCACGCGTGGAAGAAGGTGACAGCGGCGCGCGGCCTGTCGCCGGACGATATCTCGCACGTCAGGGTTGCCGTCAACTGCCGCGGCCGTGCAAAGCCGCCCATGCCCATGGACTTCTTCGGTAACATGGTACTCTGGGCGTTTCCGAGGATGCAGGTCAGTGACCTCCTCTCCTCGAGCTACCTCGCAGTAGTCGGCGTTGTACGCGACGCCGTTGCTGCTGTCGATGACGATTACATCCATTCATTCGTCGACTTTGGGGAGGTAGATCGCCGCGGTATTGGCGTGGAGCTCGCGTCGACGACGCCAACGCCTGGCATGGCATTAAGCCCTCACCTGGAGGTGGACAGCTGGCTCGGGTTGCGCTTCAACGACCTCAACTTTGGGTTCGGGCCGCCGAGTGCTGTCTTTCCCCCGGACTTGCCCATCGAAGGGTTAATGATCTTTGTGCCGTCTTGTGCGGTAAAGGGCGGCGTCGATCTGTTCATGGCGCTGGACGAAAAGCACGTCAAAGCCTTCAAGCAGATCTGCTACTCCATTGAGTGAAGTTTCTTCACGATCCTTACGAATTGGTGTAATTATTCGTGTATGCTAGTAATTAATGCCTTACTTTTATGTGTGTTCTCAATGTAAGCATGCCAATTTATGTAACTAGATTGTGCTACTGGAACATGAGAAGTATTTTGTTTATTTTCCATCCAGATAAATTGTCAGGAAAATCATTGTAAAAGGTATACATCCGTTGCAATTATTTACTAATGCCTATAAAATTAATTAAGCACTTGATGTGCAAAAGCTGATTATATTCTTGTCATGAGTAAAAGTCAGTGTATCTGATATAATTTGTCATGGAGAACGATCCGTGCTGTGTCATTGTTTCATGGTTATTACCACAACAAATAATATTCATAAAATAGATCCCATGAATGGAAAACTGGTAAGTATTCCATCTATGCAGGTTAGGAGGTGAGGCAAAAAAGAAATGGTGGAACTCCTAGCCTTATGTACCATAAGAATTTATCCTTTATTTTGTGGATACATGACCAATTAGCGCAATTTCTAGAAATAGTGTGACCGGGTTTTTTTATTTATTGGCTTACAATCTCCTTCAATTCTCTGTTAATTCTTTATAATTGGTTGTGTCATATCACAAATCAAACTGAGCATATATTAAGCTCAAAACTTATAAAGAAAACATCGCCACACAAAAAATCGAGCACAAGAACCCCTTCAGTTTGAATGTAACCTTATTAGGTCCAACTATAAATATTTCATTGAAATTTTAGAATTCATGTTACCGAATTTCCAGATAGAAAATGTGATCTGGAATTAGGAAAACTTAGGGGAGAAGACGAAGTAGGCCATAGTGCAGAAACAACCGAAGAAACCCTTCATTAGGAGTAAAGGCAGACCAAACACTTACGTATCAAACAACTCCAGTAGAAACAATAGAAGCTTTACCTTTGCTAAATAAAGAACAAATAATCCTAAAAAGGACATCCATTTTCTCATACATGAACACACAACTTTCTTGAGTCATATTTGATACATCTAAGCGCAAATGGTGAAAAGTGAGCTGTAATGGTATAAGCCAAGTTATGAACTACTTTAATCTTGTGACCCCTAGATATTTAATTGACCCAGCCTAATAATCTTAAATTTCTATGTATATGATGTAAAATGTTGGTTCTAATAATCATACCAACTTAATCTCCATAGCCATTTCTGCGTATTTTGTGATCAGGGGCATCGATCAAGCAGTGGCAGGCAACCAAGCACTGGTTGCTGCAGACTATCATGACGCTAAGAGGTCATACACAGAGAAGCAACTGCACCATGTAAGGTACATTTGTGTGGACTACCATGATAAAAAGAAAAGACGCCAAGAGGAAGAACAGAAGTGTGGAAGACGCGATGGCTAACCAAAAATGGATCGCCGACATTTCGGTGCATGACTTCACAGTCGAGCATATCACGCAGTTCATCAGTCTTTGGGACCTACTCCACGATATCACGTTGACCACCGACACTGCGGATTCCATCATTTGGACGCTCACTACAACTGGACGGTACTCGGCTAGCTCTGCTTACAAGGCTCAGTTCTCTGGCTCCACCACATGTGCTTTCAACGGCCTGGTGTGGAAGACCTGGGCACCTCCAAAGTGCAGATTCTTCGCCTGGCTTGCTGTTCAGAACAGATTATGGACTTCGGATCGCCTTGCTATCAGGGGGTGGCCGCATACCCCACTTTGTCAACTCTGCAACAACCAAACTGAAACGGCCAGGCATATCCTCTTCGAGTGTCGGTTCTCTCGTCGCATTTGGCAGTTCGCGGCTTCCTGGTTGGCTTGCCCTCTCCTCGTACATGACCTGGGTACAGGGCGCCAGAGGGTCCTTGACTACTGGCATGCCTTAGTCCGGACTCCCAGTACCTGCCCCAAGGGGCTCAAGTCGGCGGTCATTCTAATCACCTGGGAAATTTGGAAGGAAAGGAATGCCCGCGTCTTCAACAACACTGCCTCAACTCCCTCGGTCCTCTTCCAAAAGATCAAGGATGAGGGAAAGTCTTGGATGCTGGCGGGTGCTAAATTCCTTGGAGAAATTGTCTCTTAAATTTTTTATGTGACCTTTTTATTTTTTGGCCTCGGCCGTGCTTGTTTTTCTTCTCCTATATCAATATAAAAGGCAAAGCTTTTGCCCCGCTTCAAAAAAAAAAAAACAGCCGACCAATTTGGTAGATTTGTGTGGGGGTACTACCGCGGCAATTGCTTACTTTTGAAGGGGTATTGCCATGAGCAATGAAACCCGCTTTTAACGAGTTTAAACCCTCGTTTAACTACTCAAATGTGCAATCCCCTTCGAAAGGTAGCAAAAACCATTCGTTAAACATCAAGTATTCAAGACCTACAATCAGGGAGATCCAAATTCTGTACTTTTGGGGTCTGCTTGATCTGCCCATTTGAACAATAGGAAGTTCTAAATTGAAAAGTAGTAAGTTCTAAATTGAACAGTAACATGGCATATGGCATCAAATTGGTATATTATGAATGTATAGTTTAAAATGGATCTAATGATCTTACTTAGTGTCATAAATGCTGCAATTTTTTCCTGTGTAAAGTCGATCAAATTTGTAAAAGTTAGATTTAGCATAAAATATACAAGTACACTTATTGGCATACGAAAGGAGCATGTATGTCTGTCTAATTTTCACGCCTCGATTGGAAAGGAGATGTTAAACGTTGCCTGAAGTGTTTTCAAATTGGTGGTGGGTAAAAGGTCCCTAAGAAAATAGATGAAGTAGACGAGACAATGTAGGAAGTTCTACATTGAAGAGTGACGTGCCTTGAATGTATTACTAGCTAGCGAGCCCAGACAATAGCACGCGAGACAAAAACGCACAAGATCAGCCAGATCAAGGATCCGTACATGATCAGTCAAATCACCGAGATATCAGACTTGTAGTTATCGGATTCCTATCCAACTAGTCGATACGACACGACTAGACTCTACCAACTCTGACACTCCACTAAACTAGCTGTACGATCACGTAGAGATCTGGCTTGCTACGGAAACTTACTTGGCCCTCATAAGTTTGGATTATTCCATCATACATCAAAGTAAGCTAGGAGCCCCTATCCTTGCAGGACGACGTGTCGCTGAATGTGAATGGAATGGGCATGCCAAACGCAACCATGAAGATCTTGTTCTTGTTGCAGTCAAAACATGGGTTATTTATTCGAACCGATGGTTGCGGAACATATCCCGATGGAAACCCATGGTGGAGACAAGACAATGTATAGGAAGCGCACTACATTGATAATCAACTTTGGAAGGTGACATGAGAAACAAGACAATCCCCACGAAGGAAAAAATGCACAAGATTAGGAATTGATCAGGAGACGTACGCCATAATATAGCGGATTTAAGATTCTTTTCAGTGGATACCGCGCACCGAAACTTTATTTGCCATTTCGATAAAATATATTTAACAATTTAATAAATAATTATAATTTTGCATTGTATTAATATGGTATAAAAGTAACCGATACATAATATGTAGCTGATAGATTAAATACAGAAGTTGAATAAATCACCATATAAATAGTTCAAAGCCCATACAAATAGTCCAAAATATGTATAAAAGTACCTTACACTACTACTTATTTTACTTATCAAGCATACGATTACTTAAGGACATGGAAGTTACGATGATGTTATCTTCATCACAATCAAAAACAATATCCCGCACAATCGATATGACTAGATAAAGATCTAAGATACTATGACCAATCTTATTTCTAAGCTTTGTTTTCACTAATGCCATTGCATAAAAAAACCATTTGAATACTTGTCGTCGCCACCAATACCAATTCAGAAGAAAATAACCCATATCATACACTGTATGCCTCTTTGTTTCAACAATTTTAGCTGGGATGTCAACAAGATTGTCGGGTCCTTGAAAACTTTCATCGCATCTTGTGTTGTCAATGTAATTATAAAGTTGCAATTCAGACATTCCCTAGATATTATTAGGCTATAATTCAGCTAGTTTGCTCACCTTCTTTACATCAAAAGAAGCAAGTGAGTTTGGATGATTGAAGGCCAACATAAAATACAATAGCTCCATGTTAAGATCATCAAAGTGATTCGAAAGCTCTTGACCGATTTGATCGATACGAATACATATTGATCTTACAGAGTACTCATAATTTTTTTTGTTTTGGGAACGAACATAACATGCTGATTTTCCATACGGCACTCCATATAGGGAACCTCAACAACATGTCACTCCCAAGCCATTGAAACCATATATTAGACCTTAATTTGCATTCTCTCATTTTCCACATTTACATGTATGATTTCACTAAGAATATCTTTCTCCCTTATTCGCATACACTCCGAAAATACATTTGTCCAGCAAAGAGTAAGAAGCATTAAGTGTGCCAAAAAAAAACCCCAAAGCTATCGAATGCGCCAAGTACATAAAGCATCCGTGTCAAATAATCCTTATATGAAGTATAATCGCCATGTTCGGTGAGGACATCATGAATAGCGGAAAACATAACAAAATGTTGTATATGTTTGAAATGACATCCCCACAAAGTGTTACTAGGCATTGTCAAACACATCTCTCTATTTAATAGATTCTCAGTTTCTCTTGGAAACATAGCTGGGAGGCAATCATAGAGATGATGATATTTCGATGTATCCATGACTTTTAATAATATTTCTTAAATAATATATTTATATTGATTGTTAAGTACGTGACTTCTTTGTGGAACTCTTTACTTACATGATTATTCTACATATGTCCCTAGTACGAGTTCATGTGAGGACACATCTTAATCTTATACTAGCACATCTATTTGTTGATGGCTATGTTTCGTAAGTCATAGACATAGTGATGTTAAACTAATAATGTGAACTCATGTCGTGAACATTGTGTTGGACTGACCCACATTTAGACATTGTAACTACACTTATAGCTTTCTCTCTCCACAATATGTCTGCTTTGTTCTTATACCTGATGTTATCACATGTTCTTGAGATGTCCATAGACCTACTTTACGGTTATGAGGCGCTACACCTTGAGATGATAGTTATAAAGGTAGATTTTGACTTTGTCATGAAGCGTGTTGCGAGGCACGGGAAATCTAGATGGGATTGCCCCTCTCTACATGAGAGAGATATTTCTATGGGCTACTCGAGTGATTGTATTTGAAATGCATGACCGTGCTACATAAGGTTAATAATTAGTCTAGTAAGGGATATGAATCTCACATAAAGAGTGATCAGCTAGAAGCACGATCAAATATCACCAGAAAAAGTAATGGCACGGAAATTATGTTGGTTCGTCCGATAAAATCTTTATGCGCGTTTGGGAGTCGACATGTTTTGCTAGAATTTTCTCGAGATGAACCTCTTGAATTTGTACTTCACAACCATGATGACGATCACCACTTGACGTCATCCACCATGCATTATATGAATTCTTCCATTTGATGCATGCCCATGAAAAGATACGTAAACCCACATAGATATACCACACACATATCATGAGTTAGTTAAAAAGGCTATATATACAGACACTTGTTTACCATACCATGAGATCACTGGATCTCACAAGGTATATCTTCTAGCTTTGTGTGCTCATCAACTTGAATTAACTGTTTTGCACTTTGTCTTGATCAACCACGTATATTTGCTTCTCTCTCCATAATGGTGATGTCTTGAAGGTAAACGTGAATATACACGCCATTGTATTCTTCGCTAGTAGAAAATGAGCCTCTAGTCCCGGGCCGTAAGGGGCTCTAGTCCCGGATGGCCATCCAGGACTACTTATCCGGAACTAGAGGCCCACCCTTTTGTCTCGCCGGCCCACGATCTGGGACTAGAGGGCAGCCCACGGGGATTACCACCCGGGACTCGACGTTTTTTCTCTCTTTTTTGTTTTTCGACTTTTTTAGTATCTATTATTTCTATCTCTAATCATTCTCCCTTAATCTTAATTATTTTTAACTCTGATTACTCTTCTTTCACTCTGAACTTACACTTCCCAGGAGGTCACCCATCCTCAGACTATTCCACTCTCAGCACGCTTAACTTCTGGGTTCCTTCACTCTCAACTTCCAAGAATCAAATTCTGTTTTACTGACAATAGTATGGTGTCAATCATGTTAACCTTTAAGATATGATGTCGCACATCTTTATTTTCTGAATCAAAAAATTATTTAGTTAAACATAAATAAATAAGTAATAATAGTCTTGAATTAAAATAATAAATAATTAATTTAAATAATAATTATTTACTCCAAATTGTTAGTCATTTCAACATATTATATTATCTTTAGATTACTCCGAAATTTCATCACATATACATCAATTTCTTAATTAAGCGTGCTCAGATCGATCATGCATATATATATATAATTAAACAAGGACATTTAAAATAGATATATATAATTAAACAAGGACACATACATGTGCCTTCTAGAGATCGAATATATATATAAACATCATATACTAAGAAATACATAATATGCATATATAGGGCGTCACGAGAGAGGGCTCCCATCTACACGGACTGCTCGTCCTCCGAATTGTCCCAAACAATAGGAGACCAGGAGGCAAGGTGACGCTGCCCGTAGCTGAAGACACTGATGATACGATACAACTCGTAGGAAAGGTACCCATCAACAGCTACGTACTCAATGTTGATCTGGTCAAGTCGGCACTTCTCCCAATGATTGTGCCTCGAACTGCCGAAATCTTTCTTCATGCTAATGTACTTCTCGTCGATCAATGCGGCTGCCATATTAGCCATGGAAGTCCTCGGGTACTGAAGCTGCAACAGGTCCTGTATATCAATATGGCACTGCGATGGTATCTCAATACGCCAGGTGTTCCACATTTTCGCCTTGTCATTCCTTATGTCAACGCTAGAAAAACGTATGCCGCTGTTGATAAGGAAATCCATCAGTTCTTGACAATACTTGTCACTACTGCAACCAAAAAAATAGAATAAATGTTAAACAAATAACGTTATATATATGTTATGCAACAAGTATAAGTTTCAATGCAACAAGTATATTGTTTCAATGCAACAAGTATATTGTTTCAATGAAACAAATTTATTCTTTCTAATGAAACATTGCTATATGAATATATTACTTTCCTATGCAATTTCGGCCATCCAATACATTGTTTCTATACATGAATACAAATGGAATTTTCTAATACACATTGCTATATATGAATACAAATGGAATTTCCAATACACATCGCTATAAATATTGCTTTCTATGGAATTTCGGCCAATATATATTATTGCTATATGAATACAAACGGAATTTCCAATACACATTGCTATATATGAATACAAATGGATACACACGTACATGTTGCTATCCTATACAATTTTTGGTCCAATCAAAATAAGATCAAGGAGAAACATGCATGGGAAAAGAGAAAGAGAGAAGATCGATCGGAGTGTACCTTGCCCATTGGAAGAGAAAGACACGCCTCTTATGATAAAGTTGGATGAGAGGCACGTCCTTTTGATTGGCCGTGTACTCAAGATCAAGGCCTAGAAAACGACCGCCATCCTCGCGAAGCCATTTCTTCATGAGGTGAAGATAGGCCGGAACCCTCCTACTCTCGTTGGTGTATGCGACTTCAAGGATCCGACCATGTGAGTTTACGTCAATAATCTCTAGTCCCATCGTGGAGAATGTGCAAGAATGAAGAGAGGAGAGCAAAGAGGGAGAAGAGAGGCGCTCGGTAATGTAGCAATGGCGTGTTTCTCTGTTTTAAGCCTCTGATGACCCACAAGTATAGGGGATCACAACAGTCTTCGAGGGAAGTAAAGCCCAAATTTATTGATTCGACAAAAGGGGAGCCAAAGAATATTTGTGAGCCTTAACAAGTGAGTTGTCAATTCACCTGCACCTGAAAGTACTTTTGTTCGCAGTGGTTTATCAGTAGTAACCGTTTTATAGTAGCAGCAGTAGTGAAATAATAGCAACAGTGGAATGAAAACAGCAGCAACAGTAGTGTTTGAAGTAAACATCAGGATTAAATACTGTAGGCATACACTAGTAGAGAACAGGCCAGTAGCACCGGTTTGTAAGAGCCTTTGGACTCGGATACAAAACCGGTGCTACGTATCCGGGACTAAAGCCCCTCCCCCTTTAGAACCGGTCAGTCACCAACCGGTTCTAAAGGCCTCCACGTGGGCACCGAAGATAGCGCGCAGGGGGAGGACCTTTAGAACCGGTTGGTAACACCAACCGGTACTAAAGTTTTTTTTTTCTTTTTTTTTTTCAATTCCGTATTTAGGGTTTAGGGTTTAGGGCGTGTTCCGTATTTTCAGGGTTTCCGTTTAGTGTTTCCGTTTCTGTTTGCGGTTAAATGTTGATGCACCAAATAGTAGTACATATATACATATATACATGTAACACGAAGTAATCGACGGAGAATTACATAATCCGAAGTTCGTTTTGAATAGTTGTATACTTGCATAGAGAAGGGAGCTAGCTATAATTGGTTCATAATATGGAAAAATTCTCCGTCTTCTGCTACGACTTGCGTGAGAAGAAATCCTGCCAATTCCTCTGCAATAGCCTTGCAACGGTCGATTGGTTTGAGCTGCGCCCGCTTTCGTGCCATCTTGAAAAAGAAGTAGATGAAAACAATTAAGTTATGAACAAAACTAAACATAATTAATGGCAACATAAATAAAGTTGTGAAGATCCGGTTACGTACCTGTAGAGTTCTGGTAGTACGGGATTTCTCATTGATCGTCCTGTGAATGAACTCGCAAACGTAGTATCCACAATAATCGGTTCCCTGTGGTTGTTGCGGGACTTTCTATATACGAGAAACATAATTCAGTCAAATTAATAATAATCAAGAGAATGGTAATGGTATTTAAATCAGGGTACGTAGTAACTTACTTTGTTAATCTGAAAGTTGAGCTTGTCTGCCCATTTACCGGGTTCTTCCTTGATGAACATTTGCCAAACCCTGGGCGACAAAAGAAAAATGGATAGAAGAGTTAATTATTACTTACTTGATATGAGGGGATGAACGAAAAAGAGCCCGATGAACGAAAGAGGTCGATATATATATATATATACTTTTGAAGCATCTGACGCGCGCTCTTCCATGTGTCAGGGCCCCAGGTTAACGAGTCCCAGACTTCAACTTGTCCTTTATCGATTCTAATGATGAACAATATGAAGTGGCCGCTGCGCACGTGTACACACGCAGTCATGCATACTCATCAATTACACTTAACATCAGGTAAGCAAAATGGAATGTCTACAAGACAGTAACACTCACTTGAATCCGTAGGGCCAAAGTATTTCTTTTTTGGTACTTTGTCGCTTCAAAAACCTTAGCAAATCATCCGGTGTATCCTTGTTGAACACTTCTACTGTGTTTTGATGATACGAATACGGGTCAATGAACCCAAAGTCCCAGATTCCTGCCAGCCTGCATTCACGAATCTTCATTCTGCATAGTAGCGTACAAAAAGAATGTCGTGAGTGATAATTATACGGGCTATCAACGCGAGCTTAACTAAATAATTAAATTACACAATTAAATCACTTACAAACAGTAGCAGCTGAGGATAGACTTGTCGAGGGCACGTTGATTGTACATCTGGAAGAAATCATCGAACCCAATCTCGACACCGTAATCTCCGAAGTAGTGTTGATCCTGAATTGTCGCCATGATACAGTCTCTCTGCTGCCTTGCGGCCTCCAAGTACCAATCATGTAAACTCCGTAGTTGGGTTGTTAGAGCACTAGGATTTTCGACCAGAGGGTGCCCGCGCTTGTATGTATATACCACATCAGCAATAGCGTAACCCGCGTCGCCCATGCGTGGACCGGACACTGAAGCCTGGTCAGATAACACCTTGAGCGGGGCAACTGACCGTACTTCTTGTTGTCCGAGCTGGGGAACTTGTTTCCCGCATTTCGGGTGCTCCGCCTGCTTCATCTCCTCCGCCTGCTTCATCTCCGCGGCGTGCTTCTTTTCAATGTACCGTTCATAGTCTGAAAGGGGCGGCGGTGGCGGCGGTGCAGGATAATATAAGTTGTCGATGGTCCGCTCAATTTTCCACTTTGGGATGTTCTTCAGAGTTTCCTTCCATTGGTCTGGAGGGGCCTTATGGGGAAACTGTGCGAACCATGCCTTGGTTTTGGCTTTCACTGTATTGCTTAGTTCCTCCTGAGTCATCAAGCCTGGTAACTTCGGGGGACTCTCGACTTTCTTGGGTTTCCTTGGTCTCTTCTTGGGAGGAGTCCCGTTTCTTCTGAACTGCAGCTTCCGCTTTGTCGTACCCGTAGTGGGCGCATCCGTCGGCTCACGGGAGTGCACGGGCGATGGACCCTCGGCCTCGGGCTCCGGCCAATCTTCGTTGTTGGGTGGACTTGGAGGTTCGTTGGGGGGTGGACTTGGAGGTCGTGCATTCTCTGTACGAAAGTGAAAAAACTATTAAAAATAAGCTTACATGTGGTGCAACATTCAGTAATTGATGGAGGTATGGTGCATTCGTACCTGGAGGAGTCGGTGGCCTTGGCGCCGAGTTAGGGAACACGATGTGTTTCTTATTCCACAAGATGATACCAAGCTCCATTTCTCCCAGTGTCTTCTCGCCTTCACCTCCAGGAATACTGAGCTCAATTGACTGGCACCCCGGCGTAATTGTTGACAACCCTACACGAGCATGGGATGCTGGAATCTGACCACCATGGTAGGTTGCTCCAGGTTGATTCGGTAAAGCATAGCCTGACGCCACCCTAAAGGTTATGTTCCCCATTGGCATGTGTATCTCACAGTTTGTCTTCTCCGTGATATCATCCACGGGGTAGTGAGGCGCCGACGGTTCGACTGCACGACCGTCTTCCAGCTGCAGGTGCGTGGAACCCACGCTGCTTCTATGCTGAGATGGGACGGCATGATCGTCTTCTATTTGCAGCTGATCGGAAGCAGGACGATGTTCTACCTCCTCTTCAGTGTCAGGTAAAGGGTGTCCCCCTTTCTTCATGAGAAATTCCACCTTTTGTTCTAATGTCGATAACCGTTCACTCGCCTTTTTCTTGCTTCTATCACGGCTTCTGTAAGTGGCAATGTCCGCTGCAAACCCATCTCTCCACGGGGTATCCGCTCCAAAGCCTCGTGTTCGTCCCCACTTTTCGGGGTTCCCGAGTGCCCTCGTCAGCTCGTCGTTCTCTCTATCGGGAACAAAAGTTCCTTTTCGAACATCTTCTATTGCCTTCTCTATCTGTGCTACGACTGTTGTTATTTTCGCCGACCATGGTCCCTGAGAAACAATCATCCCAGTCTCAGGATCCAACGTTGCTCCATGCGCGAACAACCAGAACTTGGACCTATCGGGCCAGTCATGTGTCTGTGGAATGATACCTCTTTTCAGAAGCGCATTTTCATAGCTTCGCCACCTAGGCAGGGCAGTCCTGTAGCCACCTGACCCCAAAATATGGTGATATTGCTTCTTCTTCGCATTCTCCGAATTTTTGGCCGATCGGGATGCAAAGACACCCGATTTCTTGTACGCCTTAAATTCATCCCAAGCGTCGCTTATCTTCACTAGGTTCCCAGTGAAAACTGGATCTTTTTCCTTATATTTCTTCCACAGTTCTTTCTTCCACCTCTGGAATTGTATGGCCATCTTCTTCAAAGCCCACTTCTCGACTTTCTTCTTCTTATCTTCCGCTACGCTGAAATTTAGCCATAGCGTTTCGCAAAGAATTTTTTTCAATCTTTCATCGACATAACTAGCTCCAACGTTGGCCCCGGTCTTCGGCTGATTCCATTCTATTAAGTTGATCGGGACCAGATCTCTTACAATAACTCCGCACTGATTTACGAGTTTGCGATAAGTTTCTGGGGGCTGGAGTGGTTTGCCATCAGCAGCAACTGTATCGATCGGGTAGATTGCGGTATCTTTCAACCTTGCGGCCGGGCCTCGTTTCGACTTTGTCTCAGTACTTGCGCTAGCTGTTCCGGAGGGCGCCTAAATGGGAAAATAATGATTCGTTAGTAAGTGCAATACAAATTAATTGTTGCGTGAACAGTGACTTGAGATATACATTCGCAGAGTTTGTTCTGGAGGGCACTTCTTCATCCTCGACGTTGTCGTCGTCATCATCTACTACATCTTCTATATTCTCATCTCCGTCACCGGAGTCGTTCAAAAATTGATTGCTAAACGCCTGTCCATCGTCGTCATCACGATATATGGCCGTTGCATTATTAAAAATCATCTCGCGCATGTATCTTTCCTTCTCCGCCTCACCCATTCCCGCGAGCTGATCGGCGTGCGGATCATGTGCAGGTTCTTGGGGATCCATAGCTCAACACCTGCTAGTAAAATTTATAAAATGAAGAACACTTAGAGAAATTTTCATCGGGCACTTGGCGAAATTATTTCATCGGACAGTAATAAAATAATAGTTCTGGACATATTAATGAAATAATAGTTCTTGACACACACCAAGAGTTACATAGCTCGGGTTGATTTTTTTTAACCCTAATACATCACGATCGAATAATATCACTTATACATAGTCTCGTGACATCTCTCAAAATAATTAACTCCGACCGGGTCCTAAGCCGCGGGGTGCTGAGTCACGGGTGCTACGCATCCATAGATAAGGAACCCTCACAGGGTCATAGCTCACGTGGTAAGGAACCCTCCGAATAATCGACCAACTGCTGCTATACTGCCTATACTGCCTATCGAGCAAGTACATGTAGCGACGGACGTGCTCGTCCTCCTCCCTGATACGCTGTTGTACCACCTCCTCAGGGGCCGGCTCTCTCCGCACCGAGCGTGGCCCACGCGATGGCCACCAAAGAATATCCGGGTCGACCACGTCACCCGGATTTCTCACCAAGCCGCGTGCCCCGGTACTAAGGAGCTCCCAATGCCAGCCTGGCGGGGCCCAGTCCCGGACATCCCCCGGCGGGTCCAACAAAGACATGAACTAAAAACCTGCCCGGACTAAGTAAATATTCCATAATTAAGTAAAATACCTTTAGTGTTTCTAACTTAGTAAAAAATAGTATATTGAGAAATAAAACAGAAATAAGATGAAAGTTAAACAGGAACAATATGGTAACTTAGTGAAAAAATTTAACTTACTTAAATTATATATATATTCTAACTTTCTGAAATTTTCTAACACTAACTTAGTGAAATTTTCTAACACAACATTCTAACAGAAAAATTCTAACACTAAACAAAATTGTAAAAACAAAATAAAGCACTAGAAAAATCTAACACTAACTCTAAAAATTTCTAACACTAAATTCTAACACTAGCACTAATAACTCTAAAAAAATCTAACACTAAATCTAAAAATTTCTAACACTAACACTAACTCTAAAAACAATCTAACACTAAATCTAAAAATTTCTAACACTAAACACTAACACTAACTCTAAAAATTGTAACAGTAAAACAAAATTGAAAAAAAACAAAATAAAGCACTAAAAAAAATCTAACACTAACTCTAAAAATTTCTAACACTAAATTCTAACACTAACACTAATAACTCTAAAAAAATCTAACACTAATTAAATCTAAAAATTTCTAACACTAACACTAACTCTAAAAACAATCTAACACTAAACAATCTAACTAATAACTCTAAAAAAACGACACTAAAACAAAATTGAAAAAAAAAGAAATAGAACTAAACTCACACTTACCGTACGTGGCCGGCGACGGGGCGACGGCGATCGAGGGGCGAGAGGCGGGGCGGCGGAGGCGGAGGAGAGACGGACGCGCGACTGAGGCGGACGGCGCGACGGCGCGACGCGGAGGCGGACGGCGCGACGGAGGCGGACGGACGGCCACCGCGCGCGGAGGCGACGGACGCGGGGCCGCGCGGGGGATCGACGACGACGGCGACGGACGCGGGGCCGTGCGGAGGCAGACGGCGACGGAGGCGCGGCGGACCGAGGACGCGGAGGCAGACGGCGACGGCGACGAGGCGGAGCAGGGCTTCGCCGTGGTAGAGAAGAAGACGCGCGCGCGAAAGAAATGAGCCAAATTTTTCAGAAGTGTGGAGATATCGCCGCCCTACAGGCCTTTAGCACCGGTTCGTGTTAGCAACCGGTGCGAAAGGGTCTTTAGCACCGGTTGCTAACACGAACCGGTGCTAAAGGCCTGTAGCTGGGGCCACACCCAGACTGCGCGCCCACTACAGGCCTTTAGCACCGGTTTGTGTTAGCAACCGGTGCTAAAGGTCTTAATACAAACCGCCCGCCTCCCGCGCGCGGCGGTTTATTGCTACAGTGCGCGATCGCGAGTCTCTCTGTTAGTTTCTTCTCTTCTTCCTCTGTCTTTTCTTCTTCCTCTCTTCATCTTCTTCCACTAAGCACCATGGCTGAAATTTCTAAGAGATATGATGTGCCCACACCATGCGGCAAAATTCTCGACGTGTTCTACACCAACAATTGCGAGGAGATCCCCGGTGCTCTTGGGTATTTGACCAATCTGTATTTCTCCTCTCCCGAAGAACACCGGTTTTTCGGGCTTGATTTAGAGTATACGGCGGATCAACGGAATGTTGCAGTCATCCAGATTGCATTCAAGGAGGCCGTTTTGGTCTTTCAATGGTCAAGGTAACGCACACGTACAATCTTGCATCTTCGATTTGTTTGTTGCATGTGAAGAATACATGTGCTGCCATATATCTAACACGTACACGTATCAAATTTTTGTTGTTGCAGTAGTTCAAAGCATTCTCCGGCACTTGTTGATTTTCTTGTCAACAAGGGGTATGACTTTTGCAGCGTTGACAACACGCAAGACCGTCCGAAGTTGATGCGTTTGGGTATTGTGATACCTGAAGATCACTACATTGATCTTCAGGATCTTATCCATTTTGCTGATTTGAACAGGCCGAAGACCGGGATGGCTCTCATGGCAACTTTCTTCCTCCACGGGGGCTACGAAACCATGAAGACTGATTTCCCCTCGAAGAATCACTGGTTGTGGGCGAAGAACCCACTGGACTGGACCAACATCACGTATGCAGCCATAGATGCATACGTCTCCTACGAGTTGTTCCGCTTCTACTCGACGGGTCCATAGATGTTGTTTGTGTACCGCATCTTGTGTTCGATATATGCATGTAATGGATATATTAGTATGTAATGGATATATTATCATGTAATGTATATATTATTATGTAATGGATATTATTTCTATATTAATTCCTAGCTATACTATTTCTATATTATGTCAAACACACATTTCAAAACAAACAAACAAAAACACATCAAGAAAACAAAACAGAAAAACTACTGTTTCTGTATATGTGATCACTTACCCCAGGCGCACTTTGCACACAATGCGCCTGCGGTAAATCTCTTCTCCCAGGCGCATGTCTTTACTGTGCGCCTGCGGTAAAATTACCCTAGACGCATTTTGCTGTTTATGCGCCTGTGGTAAGTTAGGGTGGGTAATGAGTAAGGCAACGAGAAGTGAGAGCGCAAGTGATACATCGAGCATATATATCGTGGATACATATATATAGATTGATTTAGCGAGATACCATACAGATTGATTTAGCGATCGCAGTGTCGCCGGAATACAAATCCTTTTATTAAAAAGGGAAAACAGACGAATACTACTCCTCGCCGTCGTCGTCGGGGAACTCGTCGGTGACCTCCTCCGGGTCATCATCGTCGCCGAACTCGTCGGTGACCTCCTCGTCATCATCGGAGGTGCATGATGGTATGTCCGAGATAGGCCCCCACCTCGGATCGTCGGAGGCCCAGACTTCGCCGGCGCGGTCGGCCCGACGAAGCTCTTGCAGCGCCCTCGTCCTCACCTCCCGAGCCTCATCCAACGCGAGGTGCCGTTCGAGGCGGCGCTCCGCCCGCTGACCCGCGCGGGTCTGCCAGAGCTCCTCGTCGGCGCTCTCCTCCCCCGGGTTGTTCCGGTAATAGTCGCGGACGACGCGGTCTTCCCTAGCGTCGACTAGGCCCTGAAACGCGCGGTGGCGGAGGTGGAGGTGGTCGGCGGCAGTGATGATCTGTGGCTTCGTCGCCCTGGCCTCCGCTTCCCAGACTGTGTGGCAGTCGTTGAAGTTCATCAGCGACCGCGGGCGGTTGAGGCGCCAGGCCGCCGCGTCCCAGGCGCGGGCTGCCTCTACCGCCGTCGCAAAGGTGCCGAGGGGGATGCGGTCGTCCCCCCAACGGATATCTGCGCTGAACATTCCGTTCTGCCGTGCTCGGACGCCGCGGAAACCGGTGGTGCTGTTCCTCCTCGGAGGCATGGTGGAAGCGCGACGGTGCAGAGGGATGGAGAAGAAGCGCTCGAGGCGCGGGTGCATATATAGGGTCCTCTGGCTCACAGAGTGTTGAGCTAGGGTTTTGATCCAACGGTTAAGAAACATCTCATCCAACGGCTCACAACAGTTCGAAAGAAACACACCGTAGCCCTGATCGAACGGCTCACAACAGCTGGAAAGAAACACACCCCGGATCCAACGACTCACAAGCGGTTGAAACAAACACACGATCCGTGTAATTCTATCTGATTGGTCCAAACGAAACCCTAACCCATTTAGTCCCGGTTGGTGTCCCCAACCGGTACTAAAGGGACGATCCGTTTCTATTTTTCTTCTTGTCTTTCTTCTGATTGCGCCGTAACCATGGAACATCTTCATCATTTAACTGAATGCTAGGATCATCTTTGACTTTGAAGGGAGGAATTTCATCAAATTTAATGTAATCTGATCACTTACCCCAGGCGCACATTATACACTATGCGCCTGTGGTATAGATCTTAGCCCAGGCGCATATTTTGTCTATGCGAATATGCGCCTGTACTAATGTTACCCCAGGCGCATATTGTATTCTATGCGCCTGTGGTAAGTTAGGGTGGGTAATGAGGGCCAAATGGCTACTGGGTACATATATGCATACCAAATGCACGGCTGGACGTATGATGGCGAATCCGGATGTTTTGTATTTGCTCGATGAACTGAATATATGATGTATCAAACCTTAAAGGGTGGTGTAGAACAAAACAAACGGTATCGCCGTCATACAGCCCAACCGTGGCTACTGGGTGCATATATGCATACCAAATGCACGGTCGGACGTATGATGGCGAATCCGGATGTTTTGTATTTGCTCGATGAACTGAGTATATGATGTATCAAACCTTAAAGGAGGGTCTAGAACAAAACAAACGGTATCGCCAGTATACAACCCCGCAGTGGCTACTGAGTGCATATATGCATACCAAATGCACCGCGGGGCGTATGCTGGCGAATCCGGATGTTTTGTATTTGGGAGAGATGAACTGAACGGTGTATGAAGCTGGGCTATATATAGGGTCCTCTGGCTCACAAAGTGTTGAGCTAGGGTTTTGATCCAACGGTTAAGAAACATCTCATCCAACGGCTCACAACAGCTCGAAAGAAACACACCGTAGCCCTGATCGAACGGCTCACAACAGCTGGAAAGAAACACACCCGGATCCAACGACTCACAAGCGGTTGAAACAAACACACGATCCGTGTGATTCTATCTGATTGGTCCAAACGAAACCCTAACCCATTTAGTCCCGGTTGGTGTCCCCAACCGGTACTAAAGGGACGATCCGTTTCTATTTTTCTTCTTGCCTTTATTAAAGGGACGATCCGTTTCTATTTTTCTTCTTGCCTTTCTTCAGATTGCGCCGTAACCATGGAACATCTTCATCATTTAACTGAATGCTAGGATCATCTTTGACTTTGAAGGGAGGAATTTCATCAAATTTAATGTAATCTTCTGACATGTCTGTCTTGTCCTCGACTCCCACGATGTTTCTTTTCCCTGAAAGAACTATGTGGCGCCTTGGCTCATCGTCTGATGTATTCGTTTCCTTATCTTTTGTTTTTCTCGGTCTGCTAGACATGTCCTTCACATAGAAAACCTGAGCCACATCATTGGCTAGGACGAATTGATCATTGCCGTACCCAAGATTCTTCTGATCCACTGTTGTCATTCCGTACTTCGGGTCTACCTTCACGCCTGACAGGTTGAACCATTTGCACCAGAACAAAGGGACCTTAAAGGAAGGTCCGTAGTCAAGTTCCCATATCTGCTCTATGTAACCATAGTATGTGACCCTTTGCCCGTTGTCGTCTTTTGCATCAAACCGGACGCCACTGTTTTGGTTGGTGCTCTTTTTATCTTGTTCTGCCGTGTAAAATATGTTACCATTTATCTCGTACCCTTTAAAGGTCAATACAGTCGAAGATGGTTGCTTGGCCAACAAGTATAGCTCATCTTCAACAATGTTGTCATTAATCAGACGTCTTTGCAACCAACCTCCGAAAGTCTTCGCGTGTTCTTTAGCAATGAAATCTTCAGGTTGCTCCGGATATTCCGAGCGTAAAATATCCGTGTGTTCCTGGATATATGGAGCCGCCAACCTGGAATTAACTAGAACTGTGTAGTGTGCTTGACTGAAAGATTGCTCGTCCATACATGTTGTTGATTTCTTTCCTAGTGTGCCTTTTCCACGCAGTCTCCCCTCATGGCGCGACTGAGGAACCCCGATCGGGTTCAGGTCAGGAATAAAGTCAACACAAAACTCAATGACCTCCTCTGTTCCATAGCCCTTGACCATGCTTCCTTCTGGTCTAGCACGGTTTCTAACATAATTCTTCAAGACTCCCATGAACCTCTCAAAGGGGAACATATTGTGTAAGAATACAGGACCGAGAACGGAAATCTCTTGGACTAGGTGAACTATGAGGTGCGTCATAATATTGAAAAAGGTTGGTGGGAACACCAACTCGAAGCTGACAAGACATTGGACCACGTCCTTCTGTAAACTTGGTAGAGTTGCTGGATCGATTGCCTTCTGAGAAATTGCATTGAGGAATGCACATAGCTTCACAATGGGTACTCGCACGTTTTCTGGCAGAAGCCCCCTCAATGCAATCGGAAGTAACTGGGTCATGATCACGTGGCAGTCATGAGACTTAAGGTTTTGGAACTTTTTCTCTTCCAGGTTTAGTAATCCTTTTATGTTCGACGAGTAGCCAGACGGGACCTTGATACTACTCAGGACTTGGAAAAAGATCTCCTTCTCTTCCTTGGTAAGAGCGTAGCTGGCAGGACCTTTGAAATTCTCTGGATTCATCAGGTCGTCTCGTTCGTGCATACGTTGGTGGTGCAGCCGTGCTTTTGGTGTATCTCTCGACTTCTTCCCATACACGCCCAATAAGTTTAGCAGGTTCACGCAAATATTTTTCGTCACGTGCATCACGTCGATCGCAGAGCGAACCTCTAGGAATTTCCAATAGGGTAGTTCCCAGAATATAGATTTCTTCTTCCACATGGCTACGTGGTTGTCAGCGTCATTTGGAACAGATTGTGCGCCAGGACCCTTTCCAAAGATTACTTTTATATCTTTGACCATGTCATATATATCAGTACCTTTAGGGAGGGTTGGCTTCCTCCGTGTATCTGCCTCGCCTTTGAAATGCTTTCCTTTCTTTCTTACGGGATGCCTGTCTGGAAGAAATCGACGATGCCCCGGGTACACATTCTTGCCTATATGTATACTTTCTGTCTCGCCTAAACAGTGTGTGCATGCGCTGTATCCCTTGTTTGACTGTCCTGAGATGTTACTAAGAGCGGGCCAATCATTGATGGTAACAAACAGCAACCCTCGTAGGTCAAATTCCTCTTGTTTGTACTCGTCCCACACACGTACACCTTCGTCAGCCCACAACTCTAAAAGTTCATCAACCAGTGGCCTCAGGTACACATCAATGTTGTTGCCGGGTTGCGACGGGCCTGGGATAAGCACTGGCATCATAATGAACTTACGCTTCATGCATAACCAAGGAGGAAGGTTATAGATACATAGAGTCACGGGCCAGGTGCTATGACTGCTACTCTGCTCCCCAAATGGATTCAGGCCATCTGTACTCAGACCAAACCTTAAGTTTCTTGCGTCACGTGCAAAGTCCTCGTACTTATCGTCGATGTTTCTCCACTGCGACCCATCAGCGGGGTGTCTCAGCATATCGTCTTCCTTACGGTCTTCTTTGTGCCATCGCAACAACTTGGCATGCTCTTTGTTTCGGAACAAACGTTTCAACCGTGGTATTATAGGAGCATGCCACATCACCTTGGCAGGAACCCTCTTCCTGGGGCGATCGTCGCCCTCAACATCACCAGGGTCATCTCGCCTGATCTTATACCGAAATGCACCGCATACCGAGCAGGCATTTAAATTCTCGTGCTGGCCGCGGTAGAGGATGCAGTCATTGATGCATGCATGTATCTTATGCACTTCCAATCCTAGAGGGCAGACAACCTTCTTTGCTTCGTATGTACTGCAGGGCAGCACGTTATTTCTTGGAAGCATCTTCTTCATTATTTTCAGCAGGTTTTCAAATCCCTTGTCAGATAATCCATTCTCTGCCTTCCATTGCAGCAATTCAAGGGTGGTGCCCAGTTTTTTCTGGCCATCTTCGCAAGTTGGGTACAACAATTTTTTGTGGTCTTCTAACATGCGCTTCAACTTCAACCTCTCGTTTTCACTTGCGCAGTTTATCTGTTCTTCACGAATGACCTGACGAAGATCATCATCAGACTCATCAACAATGTCCTCAAGTTCAGGCTCATCTTCCCCCATTTCAGTATCACCGTGTTCATCGAACATAGGATACTTATCATTATCCTCTTCTTCTTCATTGTCTTCCATTATAACCCCTCTTTCTCCGTGCTTGGTCCAACAAAAATAACTGGGCATGAAGCCTTCTTGCAACAGGTGGGTGTGTATGGTTCTTGAGCTAGGGAAATTCCTCCTATTCTGGCATTTTTTACATGGACAAAAAATAAATCCATTCTGCCTGTTTTTCTCAGCCACATTGAGAAAACTATGCATGCCATTAAGGAATTCGGGACGACGTCGATCACTGTACATCCATTGCCGGTTCATCTGCATTATATAAATTTATCAACAACCATTATGCTAAATCATCATGACTAAATTAATTAATTAATACAAAAAGTTCATCACACGTTAATACCAAACTAGCATATAGTGACCATACATATATAGTTCTCAGAAACATACACACTGAAACCATCCATAAAAACTCTCTCTAATTAATGCATTTAGAAACAACAACAAATGCGATCAAAATCGCAACAAAGGTAACAATTGACCCGACGACATAATGATACCAAGCCTCTTTACTAATTGCATATTTCCTAATCTTTCTAATCTTCAGCCGCATTGCGTCCATCTCGCTCTTGTGACTATCGACGACACCGGCAAGAACCTTTTCCAAGGTCATCTTCTCTCTTTCAGTTTTTTCCAACCTTTCTTCAGTTTTTTTCAATCTTTCTTTCAAGCCAATATTTTCTTGTTCAACTAAGTATAACTTCTCAACAATAGGGTCGATTGGCATTTCCGGTTCCACTACCTCCTATATAAAAATATCTATGTCAAGTTGGTCGGCGTAAGTAATTGTCGTATAATTAGGAAATGAAAATATGTAGTGAAAAAAAATATATACCACATCCGAATCATAGACTGGACGAGGGCCAACGGGGACGGATATCAAAACCATGGCTCTAGAAAATTATATACAAGTAAATACGTAAATCATACAAATTAAAATTTGTTTTGGTAAATAAAAACAATAGGCTCACCAAGGTTGTGTTGGTGATGGGGCGATTGACGGTAGTGAGGAAGGGGACTAGGCGCGCGACACTAAAAAAAGCACAAATCATAATTAAGTTTGAGCTCAAATTGCATCAATTTGTATACATAACAAAATGAATAACAAATTCTAGCTTAGCTAGGCATTTCATCAAACACCTAGCTAGCACAACAAAAATGAAATGAGCAAGAAAACGAGCAAAACCTGCAATGCCGGAAGAGGGAACGTTGATGCTAACCGTAGAACCGATGGGTACCAACAATCTTGACAAATGGTGGAGAAAATGGGGATGGATTAGACCTCACAAGAGGAAGGAGAGAGCAAAAATGGAGTTGAGCTCGAGCTGGAAAAAATGAGCTGAGCTCGGGGTGGTATGTAGGGTTTAGGGGAGGGCTTTAGGACCGGTTTGTGTTACAAACCGGTTCTAAAGGATATGACAGCGGGACCCGCAACGCCTGCAAAAAATGAGAAATCCTGTAGAACCGGTTTGTGATACAACCCGGTTCTAAAGGGTCTGCCCATGGGCCCCCCTCCATGCAGCAAATAGCCCGCAAGGCCTTTAGGACCGGTTTGTGTTACAAACCGGTCCTAAAGGCCTTGCGGCCATTTTGCTGCGTGGGTGGGGCCCAGGAACAGACCCTTCTGAACCGGTTTGTATCACATCCGGTTCCATTGGGCTTGGCTCAATGCCCTGTTTTCTACTAGTGATAGGGATGGATGAATGGGCGTTACATGGATAATATAGTTCATATAATGATCAAGTCATGGGCATTGCAGATAAATATGATAAAGCATCCAAGCACTAAGTAACCATAGGCATTTGTTCCGTAAATTGTCGTACGTGCTCGCAATGAGAACTTGCACAACATCTTTTTTCCTACCAGCCCGTTTTCAGCGGGCCTCAAGGGAACTAATGGTAATTAAGGTGTTCCTTCTAATAGAACACCGGAGCAAAGCATTAACACTCCGTGAACACATGTGATCCTCACATCACAGCCATCCCCTCCGGTTGTCCCAATTTCTGTCACTTCGTGGCCTCGGGTTCCGGACAACAATGTGTGTAAACAACTTGCAGGTATGATCAAGAAACAATAATTATCATCGGGATTCAATAACATGTTAAGATCTGAGATCATGGCACTCGGGCCCAAAGTGGCAAGCATTAAGCATAACAAGGTCCAACAATGTCAATAGCACTAATAGAGGATACTAGGCACTATGCCCTAACAATCATGGCATTATTACATGAACGATCTCATCCAATCCCTACCATCCCTTCATCCTACAGCGGGGAATTACTCACACATGGATGGGGGAAACATGGATGGTCGATGGAGAGGCGTTGGTGATGACGATGGCGATGATCTCCTCCACTTCCCCGTCCCGGCAGGGTGCCAGAACGGAGTTTTTGATCCCCGAATCGAGGTTCGGGATGGCAGCGGCGCTCTGTTGTGTTTCTGTGGAATATGACGAACCCCCTTGGGGTTTAGGGTTGGAGGCTACTTGTAGTCGAAAGGGGAGTCCGAGGGGGGCTCTGCGTGGCCCACACCCTATGCTGGCGCGACCAAGAGGGGGGTGCCAGGGGGTGTGGCCACCCTGTGGCTCTTCTCCTGGCCCCCTTCTGGCTCCCGAGGTCTTCCGGAGTGAAAACACCTATGGGGTCTTTTCTGGGTAATTTCCCGAAAGTTGATTTTTCTACACAAAAACAAGACACCAAGGTAATTCTGCTGAAAACATCGTTAGTCCATGTTAGTTGTATTCAAAACACACAAGTTTAGAGGAAAACAATAAGAAAAGTGTTTGAAAAAGTAGATACGTTTTCGACGTATCAACTCCCCCAAGCTTAGCTTATTGCTTGTCCTCAAGCAATTCAGTGACAACTGAGTGCGATAAAAGACTTTTACGAACACATTTGTTTCATATGATGTAAACATACCCAATATATGATCAAATACTTAATTATGCTCATGATAAGATACATGCAAGATACTGTCACTTAATAGCTATGAAAACCATGAGAAGATAACAACATATCAATAATAAACAACATGAAGCACAACTATTTGCAAGATTGTAATATTCATAAAAGTATCTAATAAAGTGGTATCCCGCTTTCCCTTATGTGTGGGGCAAAACATAAATGCCAAGGCACCTCTCACTAGTAGGAAAAGGGCTACCAGTGACGAACATATTTCATCTACCGCTGGCGAACATGTGTTCGCCAGCGGTACCACGCCAGTGGTAGCAGGTTACCGCTGGCGAACACCAGTTCGCCAGCGGTAGTGCAGGTTACCGCTGGCGAACAAGACTTTGTTCGCCAGCGCTATGTTCGCCAGAGGTAGCTCTGCTGTTCGCCAGCGCTATCGGTTCGCCAGCGGTAGTCAGGATGTTCGCCAGTGGTAGAGTTCGCCAGCGGTGGGTACTGTGTTCGCCAGTGGTAGGTTTTACAGGTTTGTATTTTTTCTTTTTTTGTTATAACAGTTTATATATTCTGATTCTGTATATATTCCCAGGTCCAAATACATTCAAATTCTATAATTTATAAACTTTCACACATATAAATCACTGATAGCACATCGATAAATCATAGATACATATGCATCCATCCATAACGAATTTAACACATCGATAACGATATTAACACATCTATACATATGCATCCATATCCAATTCTCATAAGTACGAATACAACACATTGATCTCAATAATATGTCGGAAGATTTCGAACCCAAAATATAGCCATCTAATTAGTTCAACGATTACAAAGGTATGACTACTACATATCTATGCAACGTACACGCGATATAGAGATCAATCGCAAAGAAGACTAGCTAGATATACGGTCCGCCTCCGCTTTAGCTTCCGCCTCCGCTTGCGATCTTTCGCTAGGGCCAGCGCGCCGTCCACTTCTTCATCTCTCTGTAGACCAAGATAAAAGCATTAGACCGGCAAAGGAAATCACAAGTTCTTATTAGGAGCAATTCGTAACGAATCGAATACATACCGTCGATCATTTCTTCCTCGATGTTGTGATCTTCTGTTTCTTCTCCGGCGGGAACGGAAGAGCACCTTCTAACGAGTTGAATGGTCTCTCGTCAGTCTGCTCTAGCACATATTGTCGCAACTCATTGTTAGATGGTGGGGTACCGTTCCAGTGGAAGCTAGATCCTGAAGTTACTACATCCTTATAGATGATTGTGCAGATCTTGCGCTGGATGCGACCAAAGTTTTGTCTGTACTCAGCATCAGACCATTCCACCATGCTGCGAGACCATTTGTCCACAGCAGACATGTATTGCAGACTATGTTGGTCCTTCACGATCTCCGTCATGTGTTGGATGAGGTACCATGCCTCCATTTGGCCGCCTGGCGCCTGCTTGGGGCAGGGAAACTCTGTTCTGTGTCTGAACACATATTTTCCTTTAATTTGTTTCGTCCTGTCGCAGAATCCTTCCCCCCTGATGTAGCCATCCATAGCATCATTGAGAACAGACTTGATGAGGGTGTAGTTCTTCTCCTTCATCGTACTCCCGGAGTCGAGATATACTGCGTGCGCGTCTCTCGGGTAGAGCATGATGAGGGTGCCGTATTTGTTTCTGCGCAAAACAGGAGAGTCCATATATATAATCCTCAAAAATTGTATATGCGCGAACTTATGTAAAGATGGGAAATATAACTTACTCAGGAAAGTAGGGCACGAGGGTGATCCTCTTGTTCATATGGTTAGTGAGCAACACTTGTTCGAGGTACTTTGTCGCTTTTGCCCTACCCTTGGGGTTGTTCAAGTACATGTCGTGCATGTAGTAGGGGTCTGCTAGCCCGATGTTTCTGACATTCTCTACGGATAGCTGATGCGCCAAGCTGAGCGTAAACAGACGGACGATTGACGAGTGGAGTGCTTTCATGTGGAACATCCGGAAAATGTCGTCAAATCTAATGATGATCTTGTTTGCGTTGCCTTCAGTGACAAATCCCGCCGTAGATGGCACCTTTGCGACCAAAACCGGCATCGTTGGATTTTTCTCTTTGAGAAGCACCTCCTCCATATATAGTACACCGTCATGGACGCTACGCATATCACCTGTCAGCAAGGCGACCAACCTCGGCGGAAGCATCGGTTTCCCCATCTCATGGATCTGATGCCAGTCGGTTATGGGTATCCTATCCAATACACGTCCTGTCTGCGGCTTAGACTTGGTCCCCTCCACCGGTTGGCTCATCGATGCAACGGCAGGAGCCTTCTTAGTTCTTTTCCGTGCATACTTGATTTTAGGCTGAGTATTATGAAATACATCCGCTACCGCCTCTTTGAGGGCATCCTGGCTGATGACTTCTTGCTCGGGGACTGCCGGCTCTTGAGAAGAGAAAAGACGCTTTGTGCATCGATATTTATCCGCTTCCTCCGCTGGCAAGAGAAGTTGATCAAGATCATCCAGGCCGGGCGCCCCCTCGTAAGGATCGTCGACGAGGTAGTCATTCGGGTTCTCATCTTCAGCATCGTCGCCGTCGTGCTGCACGGACTTTGCAGGTGAGAAATCCTTGTGTTGGCTCGGGTGCCCCGACCCCTGGACCGGTGTTGGAGTGTTGGCAGGAGTACTTTCCAAACGAATTAGTGATTTCGGCCAGGTCAATGGCCAAACCAAGCATTGCTCCAGGTTCAACTCGCTGTCGGCTGCGGGTGGTTGGTTCGGAGGATCGAGAGCACCGCAACCAGGGAGCACCCGACTTAATGTCACTCTGAACACGTCCTCGGGCATACGAACGCCGTGGGATACGCGGTTCAGAGGTGTGATGATTTTTTCCTTTGGCGACGTCCTTTAACTCGCCGTTCACATTAAGGAGCAATGTGCATCCCGTCTCGTCGGCCTGCGAAACGTCGCGCGATCGTTGTTAGAGACTGATGCCGTCACGAATCAAGTCATAATATATAATTAAGCAGTGCACGTTGAATTACCGTGAGGGCATTAAGCTCGGACAAGGGGGATGGACCGCTAAGTGTCGGCGGCGGCGTTGATGAGATGTGGCGGGGCGGCGACGGATCTTTGCGACCTTCCGGCTGAGGGTTGGGGGTCGGCTCGTTCCGCGCAGCAGACGCCACGACGGGGGCCGCGTTCTGCGGCGCCACGACGGGGGCCGCGTTCTGCGGCGCTGGCTGCACAATTTGGGCTATGTTTATCTGCGGGAGCGGCCCTTGTCCTCCACCTAGCATCCACGGCGCTAAGGACTGAGCGACGGTCGAACAGATGGTAGGGAGGAGCTCATTGAGCCTCTCGTTCACAAGCTCGTCGACCGTCTTCTCCGGGCCCTTGTTCCGCTCCTTGCGCTTTTCCTTGGTGTCGGGGTAGTATTGCGCATGCCGATGACCCTTTCCGAGGCCATGCACATGGCTACGATTCGGCTTCTTGTCAAGGGGCACTCCCTTCATCGCGTTTAGCGCCCTAATGAAAGGGGTGTCATACGGGTCCTTGTTCGTCGTCGCCGAGGACCCCCCGTCAGATTGAGATAGGCGTTCTTTTTCTTGTTCCTCGAGATACTTATCCTCGAGCAGCTTGACCTTCTCGTTCAACACAAGATCGCCGGGCTTTTTGGGATCTTCCCTGTAATGGGACCTGACAAAATTTCTCACTTGCGGGTCGGTGATCTTGTCAAACGGGTTCGGCCCTTCTCTCTTCGAATCCTCCTTGGCCCATACTTTCTGCTTCCCAAGGTAACCCCGGCTTCCGAGATTGTGAGGGCCAATGTTCTTTTTTCGCTGTTCTTTCCCCCATTTAGTCAGCGCAATCCTTTCCGGTTTGAGTTCGTCGATCTTGAATTGGGCCAAGTCTTCCTCGGAAATGGAGGGCCACATCTTATGGATCTCATCAAAATCCGCTCCCTTCGCAAGCATCGCCCGCAAACTGGATCTCCAAGTCGTAAACGCCTTGCCGAACTTGTTCAGTGCTAAGGAGTTGACCAGATTCTTCTTCAGGTCCTGGTTGTCGTAAGGATCCGGGAATTTATACCTTGTGTGCAGCTTCTCAATCAGCAGGGCGGCATGAGCCTTGTTTTCTTTAGCTTTGATGTGCTCCATGTTAACGTTGCCGAAGTCTCGAGCTATGCAGCCTATCTGGTTTCCATAGCGCTTGGCATAACTCTCCGGCTCGATGGGAGCACCGCTGGGGTCCACTTCCGTGAACTCTTCCCGCATGGTGGCGAGCATGTTGTGTCGCCTCTCTTTGCGCCTAGCCGCCGCCTCGCTACCGGAGGCGGTATCCCCGGTGCCACTACCGGTTTGATCACCTTCTGCGCCCGATGTATCGTTGTGTCGCTCTAGCTCCTGGCGAACGGTTTCGTCCATCTCGTCGTCTGCATCGTCGCCCTCCATCTCTAGATCCGGGTGCGGATCTACGGGTCCGCCTCCCGCGCTTAGCATGGAAAGCCACGCATCGTCGTTGTCTCCGCCGTGTCCGAGACCAGAACCACCCGCCTCGTCGTTGTGAGCCATATCTAAGGAAGGAGAGAAAACCCAAAATAAGTTCAACAAATCCTACAATTTAGACGATGTACCCCATATGAGTCCAAATTTCTCGGACACTCTAAGTTGTGATATTTTTAGCAAAGATCATGCCAAAATTCACGGAAAATTTCGGCATGACCTTTGCTAAAAATATCACAAATGGAGTACCCAAATTTGCCGGAACGGAAATTAATCAACATTCCAGCAAAATAGGGACTCACGTGGGGTACCTGCACATAAAATCCCACCCCTCATATAATAGATCCCACCCCTCATATTATCATCGTCATCCACACGAAGGTGGGCACATCCATCACCACCTCCATCACCACCAACCATCATCACCACGCCATATCCATCACAACCATCCATCACCACCATCCATACACCACCATCCATCACCACCAACCAGATTCATCACTTGAATATGTTTAAGTGAATAAAAACCATTGTGTTGCATGCTAGCTGTATCATCACTTGAGCAAACCAAAAAGAGAAAAAAAAACAGTAAAACAGGATAACCAGTTGGTCCAAGTGCGACACCAACCGAACAAAAGCACACCAATAACCAGCAAAAGCCAAAGCAATAACCTGATGCAAAAGATAAGCTACATCTGGCCTCAGATCTTAAGCTTCAATAAGCTCTATCCGTCGATGAGCTTCTGATTAATTCATGCACATCAGGTGCAGCGATAGTACTTTCCAGCTTCTGATTAATTCCGCAAGTTATCAATGGTTGTTTTCATTAAAAAAGGGTCCCTTGCAGTGCCATTAATTCATGCATTTTCAGTCACATATATTATCTACATTCTCAGCAAGGAGGAGCATCAGGTGGCCAAAAACAACAAAATCAAAGGATAATTTGGTGCATCGGTGCATATTTATCATTATTGGCCAGAAATCCAAAACTAGGCAATCAGAATAAAAACAAGTGCAATGATGTTCTCATCAGAACAAAAAAATAGCAAATTCGGTAGAAACACCTCAGTATATAAGTACAGTAATACAGTAATTAAAGTGAGATACTAAATCTGCAAACTAAAACTTCTGTGGGTATTTGTTTCGGTCTTGGCAAATACTATATGCATTGCACGAATGTGAACTGATGAATCTTAGAGAGACTTATGTGAGCAAAAGAAAATTAAACAATTAACAGGTATTGCATATGATACTGGTCTACAGAGCAGCTGACAGCAAGCAAAACGAGAAATGGACCACTGGATAACAAGATGCAATGGACTATATGCATTTAACAAGCAGTAAGAACACAGAGCAACAAAGATTTGCAACTTATGATGGGAAAAATCAAAGATTTGCCCTGATTTGGTTGGCTGATCATGATCCCAAGTTGAGCAATCACATGAGAAAATGCCCTAGAGTTGAACTAGCCTCTGATGATTTACGTTTTTTTTGCAAAACAGAATCACTTAATGCTATATTTCTGATCCACCAAAAACAGAACAAAAAAGCTACCTGATTTTCTTATGGAACTTTGGTCGAGCACCTTGTGTGCGTGGCAGAACAGTGGGCAGCAGGGGCGGTGCCGCTGTACGAGGCAGCGCAGCAGCCGCAGGGGAGGAGCAGTGAGTGGCCAGGGGGTGGTGAACGCCGGTGAGGGAGGGGAAGTGGCCGACGGCTGATCGGGGCAGTGGTGGGGTGTTCGCGCGCGCAGGGGCAGTGGGGAGAGGGAGGGCGCGCGTGGAGAGGGAAGGGAGGGGTGAGGAGAGGGAGGGAGAGGCGCGGTCGGTGGTGCTATTGGGCTCGCCGGAGGCCTAGTCCTCGCCGGAGTTAACAGAGAGGGAGGGTCGCCGGAGTTAACAGAGAGGGAGGCGCGGTGGTTTCTCTCGATCGAAATCGACTAAGTGTTGATACTAGGGGCGCAGTACTGCTAGAGAGAGGGGAGGGGTGGGGGGCCCGCGCGTAAGTGTCACAGCGCCAGTGTAGCGCTGGCGAACAAGCCTCGTAGTTCGCCATCGGTACCTTACCGCTGGCGAACATCTTTCCGTTGCCCAGCAGTAACATACTGCTGGCGAACATCTCTCCGTTGCCCAGCGGTAACATTCTGCTGGCGAACAAGGATGGCTGTTCGCCAGAGGTACTTTTTTTTAAATTATTATGTTTATAAATGCATTTAAATAATACATTACAAATTAATTTCATGCATTTAAATTATTATGTTTATACATGCATTTAAATAATATGTTTATTTGAATAATACATGCATTTAAATAATATGTTTATTTAAATAATACATGCATTTAAATTATTCAAAGACACATTTCATTAATTCAAACACATTATAAATTATTTCAAACACATTACAAATAATAATGTTTTTTTGTTTTTCATTATTCCCTTTATGTTTTCAATTATTCCCTTTTATGTTTTCAATTGTTTTCCAATATTTCCTTCTTGTTTTCTCTTTTCATTATTTTGGTTTTAGTTGTTTTATATTGTTTTTTCTTTATGTGTTCTATTGTTTTCCGTTGTTTCCTTCTTGTTTAATTTCTATTTGTTTCCTTTATGTTTCAAATAATATAAGTCCACACATTTGAAATACAGAACAAGGTACATTAAATTTATAATAAGTGCACATCGATATCAGACCCCATGCATATATATAGTTTCGTCGCATACAATTGGCAGAAAAATATATACATAGTTTCTCATAAGTGTTTGATTTTTTTGCCTTTTTTGGTCGCAGTTGCATAATTTAACCCCACATTATGACTTCTTCTTCTGAATGGAAGACCATGCCTAGGTAGCGTAGTTCTGCTTCTTCTTGTTGTGTATGTTGCATGACTATCATCATCATCTTCTTGATCATCGTCAATATTTGGGTCGCCGAACGTGTCGAACTCGTCCTCATCAACGACTCCATCCATTCCGATGATATTTCTTTTCCCTCTCCTCACGACAACACGGCTAGGCCTTGCGGGGTCTGTTATGAAGAAGCATTGTGACACATGCTTAGCCAATACCCATGGCTCATTTTGCGCTGTGACATTCGCGCTTGATGAGGTTCCGGCTTCGGGAATAACCATGGTTGTAAAGTATTGGTCTTCTTTCCTGACGGTCGACATCCTAGCCCATCTGACGCGGAACATAGGCACCTTCTCTCCAGAGTAGTTAAGCTCCCATATCTCCTCGATCCTTCCGTAGTATCTTAACTTTTTGTCACCGGTGTAGGATTCCATCGTTACCCCTGAGTTTTGATAATCGGAAGTTTTGTCTTTCTCCTCTGTGTAGAAAGTGAACCCGTTGATATCATATGCTTGAAACGTCGCTAGGTTGGGAGCTGGGCCATGTGCCAAGGCGTACAATAGTTTATTTTTCGCACAATCCCTTGGCGGTGGATTAGCGACGATCACATCTTTAAACCAACGCAAGAAAGTGGAGTTATGCTCTTTGATTATTTCTCCTTCGGTCCTCCGCTTGCCTTGTTCACTGTACTTTTTCATAATCGAGCTCTTGTGTTTTTCCACCCAAGTATCGACCATGTCAATGTGTTGGAGAGCTACTAAGTTTGCCCTGTTAAAGTCGGTGCGTCGACAAGCCCGATCCACATGCACTTCTCTACGTCCATTTTTGTGACCTACTCCATCGAGCTTGCCAATGTGCTTGTTTCTGGGCAGACCAACTGGGTCCTCCACGTCCATATGATTCGTGCAGAAAGAGATGCACTCTTCGGTGAGAAAGCCCTGAACGATGCTTCCGTCCGGACGAGCTCTGTTGCGAACATATCCTTTGATGACCCCATTCATCCTTTCAAACGGCATCATGTTGTGCAGGAACAACGGCCCGAGATGGATGATATCGTCCACGATATGGACCAACAGATGAACACATATGTCAAAGAATGATGGTGGAAAGTACATCTCAAGCTCGCATAGTATCACGACAATCTCTTCCTGCAGCCTTGAGATCTGCTTCCCCGTGATCGACTTTCGAGATATAACGTCGAAGAAGTTACAGAGGCCAAACAGGGTTTCCCGGACGTGTTTGTCCATTATTCCGCGGATCGCAACCGGAAGTATCTGCGTCATCATCACGTAACAGTCATGAGACTTCATCCCGCTAAACTTTTGTTTCTGCGCGTCGAGGAATCTGCTTATTAGCCCTGAGTAACCGCTAGGGACTTTGACTCCGAGAAGGCACATCATCAATTTTGTGATCTCGTCCGGACTAAGAGTGAAGCAGGAGGGGGGGCAGTAATAGTCATTCCTCTTAACCCTTTTGGCCTTGCGACCATCCGTCTCCTCATCACACGATTGATCGCCGTCGTCATCATCCGGGCGTCCCCCCTGAAGATCTACCCTAATACCAAAATATTTCAGGTCGTTTCTTGCTTTCACCCCGTCTTTGGTCCTCTCCGGCATGTTGAGCAGCGTGCCAAACAAACTTTCAAACACATTCTTCGTGATATGCATCAGATCAAGGCAGTGAGGCGTATCGAGAAAGGGCCAGTATGGCAAGTCCCAAAACACCGACCTCGTCTTCCATACATCCAGAAGCGGTTTTGGCGCCTTTTGCTTCTTTCCAGGCTCTGGGCATTCCTTCCAATCATTCAGCAAATTGTAGATTTCTTCGCCGCACCTCTTACGTGGAGGTCCACGGAGCTCATCCTCACCGTTAAAAAGGTCTCCTCGCCTTCTCCACGGGTCTTTGTTGGGTAGCCACCTTCGATGGCCAACGAAAACTGTTTTCGAAGACCCAGGATCTTTCGGAAGTTGCATAAACGTGGGGTCATCCATGCACCTCACGCAACCGTTATGTCCGTGGCACACCTGGCCCGCCACATATCCGTAGCCTAGTAGGTCGTGAACCGTACAGAGTAAGACAGCTCTCATTGGGAAATATTGTTCACCGAAGGCGTCCCATGTGTTCACCCCTTCCTCGGCCCATAGCGTTTCCAGCTCATCTTTAAGCAGCTTCAGGTATAGATTTATGTCGTTGCCTGGTTGTTTCGGCCCTTGAATTAGCATACTCATGTGAATATACTTCCTCTTCATGCACAACCAGGGAGGGATGTTGTACATCCATACAAACACGGGCCAGGTGCTATGGGTGCTGCTCTGGTTGCCAAACGGATTGAGTCCGTCGGTGCTCACACCCAACCTGATGTTCCTTGCCTCCGCCCCGAACGTTGGATATTCACAGTCAATTGCTTTCCATTGACTTGCATCTGAAGGATGTGTCAGAATTACTTTTTCACTTCGATTTGGATCTTTCAAAACTTTATTCCTCCTTTTCGCGTGCCAGCGCATGAGCTCTGCTTTCTTGCGGTCCGCGAAATACCGTTGCAGACGGGGAATGAGCGGAAAGTACCACACAACTTTCCGAGGAGCTTTCTTCTTCCCTTTCTTGTATCGAGCGGCGCTGCAAACTGGACAAATGGTTTTGTTCGCGTCCTCTTTCCGATAAATGTAGCAATCGTTGATGCACACATGGTATTTTTCGTGAGGTAAATCAAAGGGGCACACGACTTTCTTGGCCTCGTCGCAACTTTTAGGACAAGTGTTGCCCTCTGGAAGGACATCGTGCCAGTATTGCAGGCTTGCATCGACGCTTATGTCGCTCCATTTGTATCTCGCCTTCATCTGCAGAACATCGAGGGCCACTCTCAGGCGGGACTCTCCCGGACCGCAGCCTGCATACAACGGTGTCTTCGAGTCTATCTCTAGTTGCGCCAGCTTCGATTGCTCTCTAGCAGCAGATATCGAGTTAGTCGTCTTTCTCAAAAGCAGTTCTTTCAGATGAGGGTCACGCACAACTTCCGTTAGGGGTGTCCCTGTGTCCTCGTGATCTTCTTCCACGTCTTGTTCAACATCTTCTCCATGATCATGTGCTGGGTCATGAGGCTGATCTTGGTCCTGCTGTAGTTCTATTCGATCGTTGCTATTGTCCTGTTGCACATCATTTCCTACCGCCGCCGCCCCATGGACTTCATCATCTTCATCATCACTTACCCACTAACTGTTATACCCATCCATGAAACCATACCTTAGGAGGTGACTGAGCAAGTCTCCGGTAAAGGGATTGAGCAAGCCCCCTAGTTTGCACTTTCGACATGGACATCGTATCTCCTTGCGGCCATTTTGTAACATGTCTTCTGTCGCGTGTCTCAAGTAACTATTCACGACACGTTCACTCTTAACGACCACCATTATATGTCGCCTGCACGAGAGCGCGCGCCGATATAATTAATATTAGAACCAAACATAATATATATATATATTTCGATATTCACGGAAAAAAATCGGCATGACCTTCCTACAAATTGGAGGTTAGAGGAGTGCCAAACTATGCCGAGACGGAAATGAATCAACATTCCGGCGATAGTTGGCTACTCAATTTCATTCCACAACAAATTGCGCACACATGCATTTATCGTCTCCATCACACGACCATTGTTGAATCCGGTGAAATTTCACACATATTGCATATCGCGTGTATCCGGACAAAATTTATATACAAACTCATTTAATTATATATTATCATTCATCACACCTCAAATGAATAGATGGCCACACGATGATATCCGGAGAAATTTGGAGCTTTGGAGAGAAAGGGGTTAATTCTAGATCTAGATGGCTAGGGAGGGAAAATTTGGGGTAGAAATGATGTTAGGAGGGAGATAAACATATATATACCAACTAAAATAAATTTAGTTGGTTCAAAATAGAGTAGGAGGGTGGAGAAATTGGCATAATTTCGAGCTAGAGAGAGAAGAGGGAACAAGGTGAAGAAGAGAGAGTGGAGGGGAAAGTGGGTAGGTGGGGGTGCCACTTTGTGGCAAGGATCTGCGGACTACCGCTGGCGAACAGGTGCTTCTGTTCGCCAGCGCTAAGATGCGTGCTGGGCCCACATCTTAGCGCTGGCGAACAGAAGCACCTGTTCGCCAGCGGTTGTGGGCGTAGCGCTGGCGAACAATAATGGCCGTTCGCCAGCGGTAAAATAAGGCAGCGGCGCTACCATTTCAAATCGCGCGCAGGTGGGGCCCAGACGTACCGCTGGCGAACAAGTGTGGTTGTTCGCCAGCGGTAGTGCTGGCGAACAGGCATACTTGTTCGCCAGCACTATTAGCGCTGGGCAACAACAATCCTGGTTCGCCAGCGGTATGGTGGTGGCTATAAACCATTCCCTACTAGTGTCTGAAGTTCAAGGGAAGACTAGAAGTAAAGATATCAAAGATACAAGTATCAAAGTTATACCACAATCAACCGTACTTTGGGACAAACACATCACACTAAGAATAACCATTGTGCTCTCAAGAAAGTGCTCAAAGAATATGGCGGAGACTCAACATAAAATTAAAAGAAACACCCTTCGCAGAGGGAAGCATGTATCACTCATCTGCTAGAGCGTTTTGTTTTATTAAACAGAGGTATTGAAAAAATTTTGAGAGAGGTGTATGCTTATGTCAACGAATGGTAAACAAACAATACAGTACGTCACAAGCCAACTGGATTCACAAGAGCAGCTCCCATTTGAAGGACGCATCTGGGTACAAGGTCATCCCTCTTTCTCTTTTGTTTACACAATTATGCTTTAACTGATAAATCAGGGGCAAAAAGAGTGAAAAGAATTTGTGTGTATTAATTTGGGGCTGGGCACCTCGCTGCCAGCTCTTCTATCATTTGGATAAGCGGATGAAACCACTAGTACAGGGTGTGAAATCCAATCAACAAGTGAGACAAAGATTCTCTATTTACGTCCTCATGAGCTAAAACAGGGGCACAAACCAGGAATAATTTTTAGCAGGTTTTAAAGGTAGCACATGAGCAATTTACTTAGAGTGGCGGTTAAATACCACATATAGGTAGGTATGGTGGACACATTTGGCAAACTTTGGTTTTGGGAGTTGGATGCACGAGTAGAGCTCATACTCAGTATAGGTGAAGGCTAGCAAATAGACAGGGAGCGACAATCAAGAGAGCAACAACTATCGTAATCATGTTTGCGACAAATTAAAATTAACTGAGGTATAAACTTGATACTAGAACACTGTGGAAAAATAAATCATCGAGGCTTATTGACTTTTTGTTTTCAGTCTTAGCAAGCGTGAGCAGTGCCAAGTCGATTCAAATGAAACAGTCAGAGGAGGCTACCACAATATCATGTCCTTCTACGAATGGAACAATGCAAACAAATATTTATATGACATGTCATTTACCATTAATAAATTGGAACAAAACATGAGAGAGCATGAACTATTAAGCAGCCATTAAGACACATATATCTTACACAAACAAACTAAGAATGCTCACATAGATGAATATATGTACAAAAATGAAAGCAAATAAAGTTCATACCAGCCTCTCACCACAACTTGAATTGTCGTAGATCGTCATTATTGCTCTTCACTTGTGGCTCAAATAATATATAATGAAAACCAAGCCCCAAAGGAGTCACGGACGACTGTTGAACTCTGCAACAAACTTTACAAAATCAAAGAAGAACAACAAATATTTTTGGGTTTTTCAATTAAAACAAGAACAGAAAGAGAACAAGCAAACAAAAGCAAAATATTTTTGGATTTTTGAATATTAAACTGCAACTTAAAGATAAAGCAAACCAAATAAAGAAACAAATAGAGAGAACCAACAGGAATATTTTTGGTCTTTTTGTGTTTTGGAAAACAAGAACAAAACAATAAAACAAAGAGAAATGAAAGAAACGAAAACAAGCGAAAGAACCAAAAAGAAACGAAAACAAAACGAAAGAAAAGAACACATGGATATACAAAGAACCGACCGAACATGATATATAAATGAGTGTGATGTCGGTATACCTCCCCCCAAGCTTAGGCTTTTGGTCTAAGTGGAGATCAATCAAAGCGCAAGAAATATCCCCACTACGATGGGTCGTCCCTCGCGTGGTCGTATCCGGGCGCCCAAGAAGAAGATGAAGCAGCTGGCGTATAGTCATAACCGGAGTGCTGGTATGGGATCCCCGTGGCGTCGTAGGGCTGGACGAAATCACCATCGTCCCCCTTGTCGGCATCCTCCCCTTGCTGGGGGTGATGCTCAAGATATGTGTCCATCTCACTCTCAGAAAGCTCCCATCCTTGCCTGTTATTAAGATTAAACAAAAGAGGTGCAGGCAAAAGTACTTCCCTAACAGTTTTAACAACTCTCCACCCGGATCGTTTGGATAAAGTTAATTAAAAAGATAAATTATGTAAGTGATCAAGGGTACAAAGAAACTTATGTTGAACCATGGAAACAAGATTAAGCCTCTCTATAGGAAACTACAACTCTAGAGGGTGTGGCTCCAAACCATGCAAAGCTAGCAAGCGCGAGGCAGTAAGACCTCCACAAACTTCGCCCTTCTCACGGTTATGTGAGAGACGGTAAGCAATCAAAGAGCCAAAATTGTAAGACCTATCACATCTTAAGGCAGCTGCAATAAACGCCAAATCATAGATAGATAGCTTGCTGGCAGTTTTTCTAGCTAACACACATTTAGAAATAAAGTAGGCAAAGTATCGAATGCCAGGGAGTTGAATTTCACGAATTTTACCACTCTCCCCTATGAAGCTTCTTCCTTGGCAAATCTCTCCATATAAATCCCGTAGTGGATTGGGCTGCCCACTTATTTTATCACAAGACCCCCACTCGGGTACCTTAATAGCTGCACAAAAAACACTAAAATGCAGGCTCACAACTTTATTGTAAATTTTATACTGGACCATTGGGTTAGTTGGAGACCATTTAAAACTAAAATCCTGCACCATAGACATAGTTAGTTTCACATATTGGATGGGCTCACCCTCAATGAAAGGGTCCAAGCCTGCATTACGCAATAAAGTGTTAAAATCCTGCGAAATTTCCGTAATCCTCATGAATTCCTGACACGGATAGATTGATGGAAACACCCTCTCTTCACGGTGCACGAGCATGACCTCATGAACCTCCAACTCATTCTGGTTTAGTTGGTAAGCATTGTGCTCCATCTCTGAATTTTTTCAATAATCATCATAAAAATTAATTTCAAGCAACTATAAGGTGGAAACTACCATAGGGACTTATATGTGAGCTAAACATACATCAAAAATACATTATTTCTACTCAAATCAAGCATGAAAACTCACATAAGCTATCACCTACTGTGGAAAAATACTCAAGAAATACTTCACTAAACAAAATTCTACTTGGATCATCGGAGGAGTCACATACCGGAGATCAAACACACCAAAAATCAACACAAATGATGGGCTGAAGAAGGAGATCGAAAATTCAGAGGAAGAACACCAAGAACACGGGATCCAGGAAATGTTTTCAGTTTGGGAGGTGAAAGAGGAGACATAGGCAGTGGAGAGATTAAGTGGAGGGCCAGGGGGCCCCACACCATGTGATGGCGCCACCAGGGGCTGTCCACGCCACCCTGTGGTGTGCTTGACTGGTGGGTCCCCTGGGGTCTCCCAGGTTGCTTTCTGCCTCATTTTTGATGTAAAAATTTATTATAAATTTTCTGGAATTTTTCAAGAAACTTTATTTTTGAGGTATTTCCTGAATTTTAATAATTAATAAAAACCGGGAAAACGAAAGGAAAAGTTGGAAAAAACCCAAAAACAGCACTACAGAGGCTCTATGACAATATAATGGAAGAACATCCAAAGAAAACAAAGGTGGTAGTGGTGAAAACAAGGGTATGGGTGGTGAAAACATGCATAACCTCAGTAATCAGGGTGAAAACATCAGGAAAACATGCATAAGGATGGTGGAAAACATGACTGTACTCAAGTAGAAATGTGATAACAGAAGTAAACATGGTGAAAACATAATGGGGAAGGTGAAAACACAGTGAAGACATTTCCCACTTCATTTAAAATCATTTTGTTAACAAGGATGGTCAAGTCTTGCTACCAAAATAATTTTATATGAAACAAAACTTTGTTTCTCACTAAAAACTCATGTTACCTCAATCTTGATAGACATAGTCCCAATCATAATAATTTCATATTCTTTGGGTGGCTTTGGAATAGGACAATAAAATTCTCCAATCTTGATGGTCTCAAAATTTTCAATGGAATTTAGACCATATTTTCTATCAACCTTCTTGGGAAAATAAACAGTGTGCTCTTTATCATTAACATTTAAAGTAAATTTTCCTTGATTGCAATCAATAACAGCCGCTACAGTATTAAGACAAGGTCTTCCAAGAATAATAGACATATTATCATCTTCAGGCATTTCCAAAACAACAAAGTCACTTAATATCAGACAGTTATTAGCAACTTGAGCAGGAACATTCTCACATATACCCACAGGAATAGCAGTCGACTTATCAGCCATTTGCAAAGATATATCAGTTGGTATCAATTTTTCTAGCACTGGTAGAAAATAGGCCTTCCATACGCCCCCATTAGTCCCCAAAAGTATCGACCCGCGACTATAGGGGTCTCTAGTCGCGGTTCGGGAGGAGACCCGCGACCAACAGTCTGGGCCCAGCGCGCTCGGTCCACAGCTGGCGGACAGGAGGGGCTTTAGTCCCGGTTGGCCAGGCCAACCGGGACTAATAGGTCCCCAAGGCCTTTAGTCGCGGTTGTCCAGGCCAACCGGGACTAAAGGCCCATCCCTATATATAGGGCTCAGGTGGCTGCACTTAGCCACATTTGGTGTCACTTCTACTCACAATATTCACAAGGGGTGGTGGGTTTGATTTTTGTTCCTCCTATGCACACAAGGTGTTTGATGAAATGCCCGAGAGCATGAAACACACATGATATGAAGTGTCCGAGCCGCACTTGAGCGTTTTCATTTATTTTACCTCCGCGATCGCGGTTAGCAACTTGAACCTTTCATGATCTGTATTATTTCCAGCTAGTTAGTTTAACAAATGCATGATGGTTAATTAATTATATACTTTATATAATAATAATGCATATGAATCGGCAATGGATGTACGGTAACCGACTCTTCGGCGAGTTCACTACGGGTTTGCAAGATTTCCTCGTAGTGGAAAATGCGAACAAGCAGCGAGGTTTTATTATCTTTCCATGTGCTGAATGTGAGAATGAGAAGGGTCACTCCTCCTCAAAAGTCGTTCACATGCACCTGCTTTGGCACGGTTTCATGCGAAGCTATAATTGTTGGACCAAGCATGGAGAAAAAGGGGTTAGAATGGAAGAAGATGAAGAAGAGGATGATATCGATTTCAACTATCATGACGCTTTCGGTGATACTTTCATGGAGGATGATGCTGAAGGTGGGGAAGGGTTTGGTGAAGGTGAAGAAGAGGCACATGATGAGCCCGCTGATGATCTTGGTCGGACCATTGCTGATGCACGGAGACGCTGCGAAACTGACAAGGAGAGGGAGAATTTGGATCGCACGTTAGAGGATCACACGAAGTCGCTGTACCCAGGATGCGACAATAGTCTGAAAAAGCTGGGCTGCACACTGAATTTGCTGAAATGGGAGGCACGGGAAGGTGTAGCTGACTCATCATTTGAAAATTTGCTGAAAATGTTGAAGAATATGTTTCCGAAGAATAACGAGTTGCCCGCCAGTACATACGAAGCAAAGAAGGTTGTCTGCCCTCTAGGTTTAGAGGTTCTGAAGATACATGCATGCATTAACGACTGCATCCTCTACCGCGGTGCATACGAGAATTTGGATGAATGCCCTGTATGCACTGCATTGCGTTATAAGATCAGAGGCGATGACCCTGGTGACGATGTTGAGGGCGAGAAACCCAGGAAGAGGGTTCCCGCCAAGGTGATGTGGTATGCTCCTATAATACCTCGGCTGAAACGCCTGTTCATGAACAAAGAGCATGCCAAGTTGTTGCGATGGAACAAAGAGGACCGTAAGTCCGACGAGGAGTTGAGACACCCCGCTGATGGAACGCAATGGAGAAAGATCGACAGAGAGTTCAAAGATTTTGCAGCTGACACAAGGAACATAAGATTTGGTCTAAGTACTGATGGCATGAATCCTTTTGGCGAGCAGAGCTCCAGCCATAGCACCTGGCCCGTGACTCTATGCATCTACAACCTTCCTCCTTGGTTGTGCATGAAGCGGAAGTTCATTATGATGCCAGTTCTTATCCAAGGTCCGAAGCAACCCGGCAACGACATCGATGTGTACCTAAGGCCATTAGTTGATGAACTTTTACAGTTGTGGGGCAGACCTGGTGTACCTGTGTGGGATGAGCTTAAAGAAGAGGAATTTAACCTACGAGCGTTGCTTTTTGTAACCATCAACGATTGGCCTGCTCTCAGTAACCTTTCGGGACAGTCAAATAAGGGATACAAAGCATGCATGCACTGCTTACATGAGACTGAAAGTGTATTTTTGGATAATTGTAGGAAGAACGTGTACCTGGGTCATCGTCGATTTCTTCCCCGAAATCATAACGTAAGAAAGAAAGGCAAGCATTTCAACGACAAGGCAGATCACCGGCCGAAGCCTGCGGAACGTACTGGAGCTGAGATATTTGATATGGTCAAGGATTTGAAAGTCATCTTTGGAAAGGGTCCTGGCGGGCAATCAGTTCCGCTGGGAGTTGACGGGCACGTACCCATGTGGAAAAAGAAATCGATATTTTGGGAGCTACAGTATTGGAAAGTCCTAGATGTCCGCTCTGCAATCGACGTGATGCATGTTATGAAGAATATTTGCGTGAACCTGCTAAGCTTCTTGGGCGTGTATGGGAAGACAAATGATACAAAGGAAGCACGGCAGGACCAACAACTTTTGAAAGACCCAGATGACCGGCATCCGGAATGGTTTCAATGTCGTGCCAGCTACGCTCTTACCAAAGAAGAGAAGGTCATTTTTTTTGAATGCCTGAGCAGTATGAAGGTCCCGTCTGGCTTCTCGTCGAATATAAAGGGAATAATAAACATGGCAGACAAAAAGTTCCAAAACCTGAAGTCTCACGACTGCCACGTGATTATGACGCAATTGCTTCCGATTGCTTTTGAGGGGGCTCCTACCGGAAAATGTTCGAGTAGCCATTGTGAAGCTATGTGCATTACTCAATGTAATCTCTCAGAAGGTAATCAGTCCAGAAGATCTACCACGGTTACAGAACGATGTGGTCCAATGTCTTGTCAGTTTCGAGTTGGTGTTTCCACCATCCTTCTTCAATATCATGACGCACCTCCTGGTCCACCTAGTCGAAGAGATTTCTATTCTCGGTCCTGTATTTCTACACAATATGTTCCCCTTCGAGAGGTTTATGGGAGTATTAAAGAAATATGTTCGTAACCGTGCTAGGCCAGAAGGAAGCATCGTAAAGGGCTATGGAAATGAGGAGGTAATTGAGTTCTACATTGACTATGTTCCTGACCTTAAGCCGATTGGTATTCCTCAATCGCGGCACGAGGGGAGACTAAGTGGAAAAGGCACGATCGGAAGGAAATCAACGATATGTATGGACGGTCATTCTATGACTGAAGCACACCACACAGTTCTGCAAAATTCGAGCTTGGTGGCTCCGTACTTCGAGCAACACAAGAATATTTTACGCTCGGACAACCCGGGGAAGCCTGAATCATGGATTAGAAAGGCCCACATGGAGACTTTCGGCAGTTGGTTGCGAAAACATTTAATGAATGACAATGATGTTGGAGATCAGTTGTACATGTTGGCCAAGACACCATCTTCGACTATAACGACTTACCAAGGGTACGAGATTAATGGGAATACATTTTACACGATCTCCCAAGATAAAAAGAGCACCAACCAAAACAGTGGTGTCCGCTTTGATGCAGCAACCGAGATTGGGCAAAAGGTCACATATTATGGTTACATAGAGGAGATATGGGAACTTGAGTATGGACCCTCCTTTAAGGTCCCTTTGTTCCGGTGCAAATGGTTCAAGCTAACAGGAGGTGGGTAAAGGTGGACGAGCAATACGGAATGACAATGGTGGATTTCGACAATCTTGGTTACCTTGACGAACCATTCGTCCTAGCCAAAGATGTCGCTCAGGTTTTCTATTTGAAGGACATGAGTAGCAAACCGAGGAAACAGAAAGATAAGAAAACGATCAGTACATCATGCGATGATCCAAAGCGCCACATTGTTCTTTCAGGGAAAAAGAAACATCGTGGGAGTGGAGGACAAGACAGACATGTCAGAAGATTATAATATGTTTGGTGAAATTCTGCCCTTCAAAGTCAACACTGACCCAAGCATTAAGTTAAATGATGAGGATGCTCCATGGATACGGCCAAATCGTAAGAAAGCAGGGACACAAGGGAAGAATTGATGTGTAATAATTTATTGTGTACCAAACTTTTTTGAATGGATCCTGTGAATTATATTATCTCTGATGTGTTTAAGACTAACTCCTTTGCAAAATATTTGAGAAAACGAGTGGAAAGCATGGAAAACAGAAGGTTACTTAAATGTCTCAAAACCTTGTGAGATAAAATATCTGATTTCATAACTTTTATTAAAAACAGAAAACAGACGCGCTAGCGCGCCGCAGTGTCGCCGGAATACAAATTCTTTTATTAAAAAGAGAGAACATACGAACACTACTCCTTGTCGTCGTCGTCGGGGAACTCGTCGGTGACCTCCTCCGGGTCATCGTCGTCGGCGAACTCGTCGGTGAGAACATACGAACACTACTCCTCGTCGTCGTCGTCGGGGAACTCGTCGGTGACCTCCTCCGGGTCATCGTCGTCGGCGAACTCGTCGGTGACCTCCTCGTCGTTGTCGGAGGTGCATGATGGTATGTCCGAGATAGGCCCCCACCTCGGATCGTCGGAGGCCCAGACTTTGCCGGCGCGGTCGGCTCGACGAAGCTCTTGCAGCGCCCTCGTCCTCGCCTCCCGAGCGGCATCTAACGCGAGGTGGCGTTCAAGGCAGCGCTCCGCCCGCTCAGCCGCGCGGGTCTGCCAGAGCTCCTCGTCGGCGCTCTCGTCCCCCGGGTTGTTCCGGTAATACTCGCGGACGACGCGTTCTTCCCTGGCGTCGACTAGGCCCTGAAACGCGCGGTGACGGAGGTGGAGGTGGTCGGAGGTAGTGACGATCTGCGGCTTCGGCGCCCTGGCCTCCGCTTCCCAGACGGTGTGGCAGTCGTTGAAGTTCGTCAGCGACCGCGGGCGGTTGAGGCGCCAGGCCGCCGCGTCCCAGGCGCGGGCGGCCTCCGTCGCCGTCGCAAAGGAGCCGAGGGGGATGCAATCGTCCCCCCAGCGGATATCTGCGCTGAACATTCCGTTCTGCCGTGCTCGGACGCCGCGGAAGCCGGTGGTGCTGTTCCTCCTCGGAGGCATGGTGGAAGCGCGACGGTGCATGGAGAGGAGAAGACGCGCTCGAGGCGCGACAGTTTATACCGCGCCCTCCTGGCCACACGTCACAACTCCCGCGCCACGCGCCACCCTAACACAACCAAGCAAATAGTTGCACATTACTACCCGAGTTCAAAGTGAACACTGACCCAATCATGGATGGATGTGTGGAACCCATCACATTGAAGATGGCTCCCCTGGCGACTCCACCCCCCTGACCTAGCCGCCGGCGATCTCCTATTCCCGGCGTCCACTTCCCTTCTCCAGCCTGCTACTTCACTCCTCCGCCGTCCTCCTCTCGGATGGCTCCCCCACGACCTCCTGCATGGATCTGGAAGGTAACATATTCTACCTCCAAAGATCTGGATCGGGGACGTGTCAAGTCTTATGATGGATCACTCCATCTCTGGATCAAAAAACCTTACCGTGACTGGATCTGCCTTAAGGATGCTAAGGGCAAAGCTTTGGTTGGGAGACACGTGATTATTGATGAAAATATTGATCTGGGGTTTAAGGTACGATTTCCAACCCACTGTGCCCTAGTTGGCGTATGCATGGTTTCTCCTATTACTCAGGTACCTGTCGGGATCCCTAAGTCTTTGGATCTGGTCAAGGAGTCAAACACACCTGGGGTTTCGGTTACACCAGACACTATTATTGCGGATACTGATTCCGACGAAATAACCACCTCACAAAATTGTGCTTCGGCGGTTCTTGATTCAATCTCTATGGGACTGGACTTTTCCCATGGATTTAAATTTGCTAAAGAAGTTGATCGTCTTTTTTCATCAACGGTTCATCCAACTTATTATACGGGGCACTTTATTATGGTGGTATCTTTTGCACGATCTTGCTTCCGTCTTAATAATGATTCGGTTGCTATCGCCCTAGAGGCTGTTATTGGAGGTTTTTGTGGCAGTCTAAAAGTTTCTCATCTTAATGATAGAACTTATTCTTTCAATGTCTCCAATAAGCTGGTTGGTTTTCATATTTACAAGCTTAAGACATTTTCTTGTGATAAATTCAAGTGTGTATTTAATCTCTGGGGTAGAGGAGGACCTCATTGGTTAAGTGAATTCAAATATTGGCAAGAGGAGTGTAATCAGGAATGGACTATTGTTAGTCCGAGCAAGAAGAAAATTCAACTTGGTTTGGATGCACTAAAGTTGCCAATGCCTCGATCTATTATCAAGACCAAAAGTTCTATTAGCAAGAAGCTGGTTTTCTCGGAATCACTTAGCTATGATGCTTGCAAGGGATATTCTGAATCGTCTAATTCTTCAAGTATCACTTTTGGTTCTTTTACTTCATTGGATTCATCTACTCCAATTTCCTCCGTTTCATCCGAACCTGAGGTTGTGGAAGACACGGGTCAATTAGGGCTGGCTTCTGTTATTGATGACATGGCTTACCGGTTCTGGAAATGTGCTAGATGTTTATCCATGCAGCACGACAAATCTAATTGTCACAGTAATATCAGATGTCGTAAATGCTTTCATTATGGACATGTTGAAAAGAATTGTTTAAGCAGCAAAGCCCAAGTTTGGGTTCCAAAAAATAAGTTGTCTTCGTGTCCGTCTGGGAGTACTCAAGCGTCGCCCGTGGCCGTTACGCATTCCACTCCTCCACTCCCTGACATAGCCTCCACCACCTGTCGGTTAGCCCCCACCTCTGTTCTCGGCGAAAACTCCACGAAAACCCCAATGGCGAACTTCGAACTCAATCCGGGGAGGTGGGTTCCTCAGGGATTCCAGGTCATCGACGGCGGGCCTACACGGCTGCCCCGCTCCTTCTACACGCCTGCTGTTCCCCCTTCCAGAACTCATGAAGCTTTCTGCGTCGCCATTATCGAACCAGAGCAGTTGCCAGAGGAAGAGCAGTTCTGGAGGCTTCAGGTTCGTAACTACATCGAGCAAACTCTTCAGAGAGTTGTTGAGGATGCACAGCCATGTCTTTTTGGTACTGGACTTTTTAAGATGCATAGCGCTGCTGCGCGTACTGCCTTGGTTCAGAATGGACCGTATGAGTTGCAGGAGAACATCTTTGTGCGGTTTGTTAATCATGACAACCGCACGCAATTGCACAGATCTGCTTTTGGTACTCGTACCGGATGGATTATGCTGTTGGGAGTACCTTATGACTTCCGCAATGAGAGGGATCTTGCCAATGCTGTTGCTCCTTTTGGAAGATTTCATCATTGGCATCACCTCGACGGTGTCCTGGACAGGACCCTTGTTTATGTCACCTTCATATCACCACAGCTCGTTCCAAGAGACATTGTCTTTGGAAATTTCAGTTCTTTGGGCGCTGCCAGGGAGTCATGGACTGCACCCTGTTATATTTTATCTGCTGAATTTAATGAAGTGATGCCTCCTGATGAGGATCAGATGCCTCCTGATGGGAATCCCCATCCTATGCCTGGACACATGCAGGAGGACCATGGCAATTTTGGGTTGCCACAGTTTCCAGAACTTGGCTGGAATGAACAGCCACCTGCTGCTTGGCAAGCTTTTCCAGAGCAGCAGCCCCAAGATGATGTTATAGAGGACCAAGCCCCTGCTTGGCAAGTTGGAGGCTGGGACCACCTCCTACCCCAGCATGAGTCCAACTCTACAATGAGCACTGATTCTGACAACTCTGTCAATCAGAATGTTTTGATGGTCAACATGCTGCAGGTTCACACTGCAACTGCTGCACCCACTGCCCCTGGTCTCTTTGCCTGGCCATGGGTTCAGTCAAATGCCCACTTGTATGGGCCTACCTTGCCCCCTTCAATGCTGTGGGATAAGCTGTTGTCCAAGTTGGTTCCCTTTTTATGCTTGTCTTCTGCCAGGCCCAGTGGGCTCTCCACTAGCCCATTCACTATGATATCAGATGCTTCTGTTCCTTTTAAGGGGAACATTTTCCAGTTCAATGCCAAGAGAAGATTCTTCAAGGCACAGAGGACTGACAGAAATCTATACCTGAAGGATTCCTCTAGTACATATGGACCACTGCCCTCTGCTACTATTGAGGAAATTGATTCCTCCACTCCCACTGCTTCTGCTGTCACCGCAAGGAAAAGAAGGAGGTGCAAATTAAGCACCCCATCTGTGGAATCTTCTGTCAGGCGTAGTACTCGACAGGCTGCACTGAGTAATGGCTTCAGGTTGGTGGCCATGCAGGAAAACCCACAGCCCAGGAAGAAGCCAAGGTCTGCTAGACCTCCAGCTGACAGTAGTTCTGTCACTCCCCACACTCCTATTGTGACTCTCCAGCAGGTGGGGAGAGCTCTCGAGATTGCAGAGGAAGAGCTCACCAAGGACAAGCTTGATGTTGATCCTGCTTCTCCAAAAGACCAAGGAAATTAATGTTAGACAAAACTTTATGTATTGTCTTTTGGTCTGGATTTCTAATGTTTTATCTTATCATCTCCTGGAATTATAGTTATGTAATGGATCTATTTCCCAAGTGTTTATCTCTGAACATGATAGGCCCCTGTTATTGTTACTATGCTGTGATGAATGGTGTTCGTTTGGTAGCTGGCTGGTCTAGCTATTTTGTTCCTTTTATTATCTTTGTCAATGGATAATACACCACAATTTTTATTGGATTGGAGAGTGATGGATTGGAATATCAGAGGCTTAAATGATAAAAATAAGAGAATTCTGGTTTATAACAAAATTGAAGAGAGCCAATGTGCAGTTATCTGCCTGCAAGAAACTAAGTGTGAAAGTTTTGATCACAGTTTTATTAGATCCTTTTGTCCAAAAAGGTTTGACAAATTTGTCTTTTCTCCTTCTGTGGGAGCTTCTGGTGGAATTATTGTTCTATGGAATAGTTCCATTTTTGATGGAGAATTGATTGATTGTTTCAAGTCTGCCATTCAGATTAATTTCACCTCAAAACATAATCTCTCTGCATGGACTTTGGTTACTGTTTATGGTCCCTGTAGTGGCCCTGACAGGGACTTCTTTGTTCAATGGCTTTTTGATTTATCAATTCCTACTCATGAAAATTGGTTGATAGTGGGAGATTTCAATTTTATTAGATCAGTGGAGAACAGGAACAAACCTGGAGCTGATATGAATGATATATTCATTTTCAATGAAATTATTAGTCATCTAGGCCTGATTGAATTGCCTTTAAAAGGTAGATCCTTTACTTGGTCTAATATGCAAGATCAACCATTGCTTGAGCAACTTGATTGGTTCTTTACTAGCACTTGGTGGACTTTGAACTTTCCTAACACTTTGGTTATGCCCTTGGCTAAGTCAACATCTGATCATGTGCCATGTGTTATCTCCATATCCACCAACATTCCTAAAGCTCAGATTTTTCGATTTGAAAATCACTGGATACATCAACCTGGTTTTATGGATCTTATTGCTAGAGTCTGGGAGTGGCCTGTTAGGAAGAATAACATTGCGGCCACTATTACTGCTAAATTAAAAAACATCAGACATGAGCTTAAGAGATGGGGTAGAAATCTTTCAAGCCTGAAGCTATTAATTGCTAAATGCAATAAGGTGATTTTAATCTTGGATACTCTGGAGGAGGAGAGAAACCTCAGTAGACCTGAATTCAATTTCAGAAACATTGTTAAAGCTCACTTGCAAAAGTTGCTGTTATCTCAGTCTACATATTGGAAGAATAGGTGCACCATCCGTTGGGTGCAACTTGGTGGTGAAAATACTAAATTTTTCCATGCTAAAGCTACAGAGCGTTATAGATTTAACACTATAGCTGAAATTAAAAACGAGGAAGGTGTATCTTTAATAGATCATCATCACAAGGCAGCTGCCTTTTGGACTTGTTTCAAGAACAGAATGGGAGTCTCCTCTGTCACATCACAACTTTTAGATCTCTCCAATATCCTACATCCAACTGTTAGTTTACAATGCTTGGTTGAGCCTTTTACTACAGAGGAGATTACTTCAGTTATGAAATCCCTCAAGACTGACAGAGCACCAGGCCCTGATGGTTTCAATGGACTCTTTGTTAAAAAATGCTGGGAGGTGTTAAAGGAAGATTTCACAAAGCTCTGCCATGATTTCCATTCAGGGAATTTGTCTTTACAAAGTATTAATGACTCCTATATCACTCTTATCCCAAAATCAAACTCTCCTGAAACTGTCAATGATTTCAGACCTATCTCCCTGACTAATACTTGTCTCAAATTTGTCACCAAGCTTATTGCTAATAGGTTGCAAAATGTGATTTGTGATACAATTCATGATAACCAATATGGTTTTATTAAGGGAAGAACCATCCAGGATTGCCTTGCTTGGTCTTTTGAGTTTCTGCATCAGTGTCAACAGTCCAAAAGAAAAATTGTGGTTCTCAAGATTGACTTTGAAAAAGCCTTTGACACTTTGGACCATGATGCCATTATACAAATCCTAAAATTTAAGGGGTTTCCAGTTTTATTCCTTAATTGGGTCAGAGAAATTTTAGCATCAGGTTTTTCTTCTGTTCTACTCAATGGAATACCTGGGAAGAAATTTCATTGCAAAAGAGGAGTTAGACAGGGAGATCCTTTGTCTCCACTTCTTTTTGTTGAAGGAGCTGATTTATTACAGAGTTTAGTAAACAAAGCATACTCTGATGGTCTACTTTCCTCTCCTATCCCAGTCCGTCAAGATTTTCCTATAATTCAGTATGCTGATGATACTATTGTGGTGCTTCCAGCATGTGCCAAAGACCTGGATGTTTTCAAGGATATTCTCACCACCTATGCTGCTTTTACAGGCCTGAAAATCAATTTTCACAAATCATCTTTAATTCCTATCAACTTAACTGATGAGGAAGCTAATGCCCTGGCTGAAATTTTCCAATGCAAAATTGGGTCTATGCCTTTCACTTACCTAGGCTTGCCTATGGGTACCACTAAACCCTCTATCAAGGATTTCTCTCCTTTGATTGATAGAGTTGAAAGGAGACTTTCTGCCACCTCCTCTTTTTTGTCATATGGAGATAGACTGGTGCTAGTGAATTCTGTGCTATCATCCTTGCCAACTTATTATATGCTTTCTCTTGTTATTCCTACTGGTGTCATTGAGGTTATTGACAGAGCAAGAAGACATTGCTTGTGGAGTAAAAGAGGAAAGGAAAAAGCTCAATCACTTGCAGCTTGGCATATGGTGTGCAAACCAAAGAAAAAGGGAGGGTTGGGAGTAATTAACTTGAAAATCCAGAACTCTGCCCTTTTATTAAAACATCTTGATAAATTCTATAATCAGGAAGCCTTGCCTTGGGTGCAACTTGTTACTGATGCTTACTATTATAAGGCTGTTCCTCATGCTGTGGTTGAGTCTGGTTCTTTCTGGTGGAAAAATATATTGACATTATCTGGGAGTTACAGGAACTACACTACATGCTGTGTGGGCAATGGTTTCACAATACTGTTTTGGGAAGACAAATGGCAGCCTCAACCTCTTAAGATAACCTTCCCAAGACTTTTTTCTTTTGCCAAAGACAAATTTCAGTCTGTAAATGAATTCTTGCTTGGCACAGATTGTCTCCAGAACTTTGCTTTACCCCTGTCAGTTCAAGCAAATGAAGAGCTTAGGCTATTGAAAGGCATGATTGGTCATTTTACATTGCAACTTGGTATTAAAGATCAATGGAAGAGTCCACATTCTAGTGGCAGATTACGTCCTAGCTCATTTTATAAACACCAGTTTTCTGATGTCCCTGATGATCCAATTTCTTTTGCAATTTGGAGGAGCAAGTGTCAATCTAAGCATAGATTTTTTGCTTGGCTTATCCTGCACGATAGAATTAATACCAGGGACATGTTAATTCGGCGACATTGGAACATTAATTCCTCTTCTGATTGTGTCCTGTGCCCTGACCATGTTCTTGAGGATTGGAGACATTTATTTTTCAATTGTACATTCAGTACAAGGATTTGGAATTACCTGCAGATTCCTTGGATACCTGGCACACCATCTTATGCTATCATGAATGCCAGAAAGCATTTTGCTGGTTCTTGTTTTGTGGAGATTGTGATCCTAGCTTGCTGGTGCATCTGGAAGCAAAGAAATGGATGGATCTTCAAGAACACCAAGCCAACTTTCAGAGGTTGGAAGGCCCTGTTTACACAGGAAGTCACTCTGCTTAAGTACAGGGTGAAGAGTGCAGACTCTGTTTTTTTGACATCATGGATTAATTCACTCCCATAACTTTCTTGTACATATTGTACATTTGTAAATAACTTTTCTTTATTTATTTAATAAATGGGGGGCTGTGGGGGTTTCCCCCACAGTAATGGTGTCAAAAAAAAATGGATGGATGTGTTAAAGGGGGGGGGGGTGTAGAACAAAACAATCGGTATCACCATCATACAGCCGTACCGTGGCTACTCGGTGCAATATGCATACCAAATGCACGGTAGGGCGTATGATGGCGAATCCGGATGTTTTGTATTTGCTCGATAAACTGAATATATGATGTATCAAACCTTAAAGGGGGATATAGAACAAAACAATCGGTATCGCCATCATACAGCCCACCGTGGCTACTGGGTGCAATATGCATACCAAATGCACGGCAGGACGTATGATGGCGAATCCGGATGTTTTGTATTTGCTCGATGAACTGACCGGTGTATGAAGGTGGGCTATATATAGGGTCCTCTGGCTCACAAAGTGTTGTGCTAGGGTTTTGATCCAACGGTTAAGAAACCACCTCATCCAACGGCTCACAACAGCTCGAAAGAAACACACCGTAGCCCTGATCGAACGGCTCACAACAGCTCGAAAGAAACACACCCCGGATCCAACGACTCACAAGCGCTTTAAAGAAACACACGATCCGTGTGATTCTATCTGATTGGTCCAAACGAAACCCTAACCCATTTAGTCCCGGTTGGTGTCCCCAACCGGGACTAAAGGGATGTTTTCTTCTCGCTATATATATGTATGCATTGCCACACCATTGGCATAAACACATACAAACTCACCACTCTCTCATGGCTTCTACCGTACCTACTCTAACATTCATCCAGGCGGAGGCACTTTCCGCCTCGAACTACCCCTGCCCGTGCGGCTACAACGTTCCCGCCGGTTGGATGCTGAGCGCCGGAGGAGTGCCGGTCGCTCCTCTTCCTCAAGGTGTGGCGCGTCGGGCGGCCATCACGAACCACTACTATCACGAGCTCACGCCGGAGCAGCGGAGGAATCCCAGTTGGCATCCCGATAACCAGCATACTTGGGATGCCTTCTTCATCAATCGGCGTGAGAGGGCGTTCTCCAGGTATGAGGAGGACGGCCTGCCTCCTGGGAACTTTCACGAGGCCGGTCGTCGGCTATGGTGGTCCAGCCGGACACTACAGAGCGTCATGGACTACATCAGGGCCGGCGATATCCCCCGCCTGCGCTACCCTCAGGCCCAGTCCTGGAGTCGTGATCCTCCGAGGGAGTGCAGAGCACCGTCAGACGATAGTGACGATGACGGCGGCGGCGACTACGATGACTACGAGTACATGTACTATAGGCCTAGGCAGGAGCATGACTAGCAGATATCAGATCATGCATCTATGCTCTCCGTTTAGGTTTAGATCCACTCTAGCCATTATGTACTGCCTTTTTTATCTATTATTTGTATTTTTAAGATTTTAAAAAGAAGTAGTTTTATTTTTCTGATTTTTCTGATATATTATTTGTATTTGTAAGATTTTAAAATGAATTAGTTTTATTTCCTAAATTTTCTGATATATTATTTGTATTTTTAAGATTTTAAAATGAAGTAGATTTATTTTTCTGAATTTTCTGATATATTATTTGTATTTTTAAGATTTTAAAATGAAGTAGTTTTATTCTTATGAATTTTCTGATATATTATTTGTACTTTAAGATTGGAAAAAGGAAAAGTATTTGAAAAACCACCTTTAGTCGCGGTTCCTGTCACGAACCGGGACTAAAGGCTATTTCCGCGCGGGAACGAAAACGCCGCGAAAAAATGCCCCTTTAGTCGCGGTTGGTGTCCCCAACCGGGACTAAAGGCTGCCCCTATATATTCTCTGCCCCCAAAAGTCCCAAACACATCTCGTCTTCTCCGCGCCGCCCTCGCCGATTCCGTCTCCGGTTGCTGCCCGCCGCCCTCGCCGATTCCGTCTCCGGTTGCTGCCCGCCGCCCTCGCCGATTCTGTCTCCGATAGGTGCCCGCCCGTGCGTGCTTGAGGATCTCTGGAGGACCGTGGACGACGACGACGGCCGTGGCCCCCGCCGGAGGATATGTTTAGGGTTTGGCCGTGCCCGTGCGTGCGTGCTTGGCCGTGCCCGTGCCGTGGCCGTGGCCGTGCCCGTGCGTGCGTGCTTGGCCGTGCCCGTGCGTGCGTGCTTGGCCGTTGCGTGGCCGTGGCCGTGCCCGTGCGTGCGTGCTTGGCCGTGCCCGTGCGTGCATGCGTGCGTTCTTGGCCGTTGCGTGGCCGTGCTTGGTCGTGCGTGCGTGCACGGTGGTGCGTGGCCGTGGCCGTGCTCGCGGGGGAGAGAGGGGAGTGGCGCCGTGGCACTCGCCGGAGGAAGACGAAACAGAGACGCTGACGTCACGGCCTGCGGGGGAGAAAAAAAACCGCTGAGTTGGGCTGCACTCGGATTCTCAAAAAAAAAAACAAAAGTTGGGCTCCACTCTTTTTTTGCAAAGTTAAAATAAATCCTAAGTCAAAAAAATTCCTACTAACCCTAAGTCTACTAACCCTAAAAATATATTTGTACTAATATTTGCTAATTCTACTAACCCTAAATATTCCTAAGTCAAAGAAAAGCTAAAAAAAATCCCTAAGTCTACTAACCCTAAATATTCCTAAGTCAAAAAATAATGAAAATAAGTTTTAATTCAATAAATTCAGAATATTAAGTGTAATATACCAAAATGACCAGGAAAGCAAATGCAACCTAGCTATGGGGTTCTCCAAGTCATTTGAGAAACTAATCTTGGACACACCTCTAAAGTATGGTTTTCCCCCTCCAGTGGTTATCGTTCTTCCTCCCAAAACCCTAGCAATCTGTTTTCCCTCCTTCTACGACAATATTTGCTAAGTCTCCTATATACTTAATTAATTTTTACTACATGCATGTCTGCAGGAGTGACAAATGGCGGACAATAGAGACCTGACGGCCGAACATGAGGCTGAAGGTTATATATATGAAATTATAGCCGGAGAACATGATGTAATCTCTTCTTATCTGAACCTTGAGGATCAAGAAGATGAAGGAACGGACATTGTGGATGATCAAGGAGGTGAAGAAGGAACATACATTGTGGATGATCAAGGAGGTGAAGGAATGGACATTGATGACGGAGGTCAACCGTCGACAAACGACGATCTCCAATTGCAAAGAACAACCACCTCCGGCGAGGTATATATATATATATATATATATACATTGAGCCTCTCGTGATACAAACTTACTGAAATGTGAATACATATGCACTAACGCGCGCGACTCTCTTTCTTATTTTAGCCCTCGGCCGGATCGAGTACGACAACGCGTGGAAAATCCAAGGCGATGAAAGATTCCGAAACATATACCATCGAATCAGTCGGTGTAACCAGCAAGCCCCTACAGCACACCACAAAGTTTATCAACCAATGCGGAGTCATTGTTAGAGACACCGTCCCGATCACCGTCCAGGAATGGAAGGAGCCAAAGAAAGCACGTCTTGGTTTCAGTTATGTCCACAAGAGAACGAAAAAGGAGATGTTCAGAAAGCTTATGTGTAACATCCCTAATTTTGCTACCAAAGGGTTGTGGTGTTGTGTTCATCTCATACATGCATGAAAACAATAATTTAAACCATGTTTGAACCAATTTAAAATTTGAATTTCAATGGTTTGAGAAAATCCTAGAAATAGTACTTAATTTTGGGTTCCACAACTTTGTTTTGAAAAATATTTCAAATGCACCAAAGAAACACATGGTGTTGTTGGAAATTTCATAAGCTTTCCAAAAGTTATTTTTGCCAAATTTTATTCTTCCAAAAATACCCAGAAAACATATTTCTCTTTGCTGTTTTAAAAGAGAAAAGGGCCTTTTGGTGTTTTCCCAAAACTCCAGGGGGCTTTGTGCAAAAAGGTTGTCTTCAACCTTTGACAGTAGGACTAGCTGCATGGAGGCACCGCCTGCGTCGACGCCACCTCCTCCCTGCCTCTCTGCCTGCGGGGATAAGCTCAGAGGGAGACGTCCCCGTCTAGCTAGCTCCTCGTCGCCCCCTCCCATCTCCTCCCTCTCTGCTTCCCTCCTCGCGGCCGGTATCCTCACCCTAACCCTAACCGAACCGGACGCCGCTCGCCGCCGGCGCTACCGCCACTCCCGCTACCTTCCGTGACCACCGTCGGCTTCATCGTCCTCTCCTCTACGTCCTCATCAAGTCTCGTTTCCTGGGGTGGCCGGAGTAGCACGAATCGGGAGGATCTTCCCCGACTCCGGTCATCATCGCCGAGCTCGATTCCGGCCGATTTCGGCCACCATTTTCTTCCCCGACCACATCATCACGCTCGTGGTGAGCTGCTCCCTCTCCTGGACCCCTCCCTTCCCCTCCTCGCGTTTGTTTTCGTCGCCACCGTCGGCCACCGTGACCATCACCGCCGCGGCCGCGTGCTGCCGCCACTCCGGTGACAATTAGCAAGCGTCGCCACCACCCCCGTGCTCCCCTTGCCTCCCTCTAGCTCGTTAGCCACCCAATCCCATGAATCGCTCGCAGTATCGCGCGATCGAGCCGTGGCAGAGCCGGCCTGGGAGATCGATGACGTCACCATGGCGTCATCTCAACGTCATAAACCTGTTCCCTATTTTGAAATAAATAGAAAAGGTTTTTTTTGACACGTGGGCCCTCTGTTTTATAAATTACAGAAATAGAATAAAACTTGTAAAATTAATATCTCCTGAAGTTTTAATCAGAAAAATAAAAGTGAGGTACCAAAATGATCATAAAAATATTCTCTATACAAATATGTAATTTTCACACATGTTTAAGAAAGTTGAAAAAAATGGCCTTTATTTTAATGTTGTTAATTCATTTAAAATAGATGAATAAGTTTTTATTCACTAAAATTAGAAAATTAAAAGTTATATACCAAAATGCTCAAAATGACAAATGCAACATGTTTATGAGGTTTTTAAACCCATTTGAGCAACCAAAATGGTACTCACTTCCATAATCGTCCGAATTGCCCCTCCGGGGTCTATTTCGGGATAATCTCAGTAAAAATGTTTAACAGACATACGAACCCTAGCAACCCAACGATCATGTTTAGGGCTTTATTTCAGCGCATTAAATTGCTCATGCATACATGTTGTGCATTGCATCGATGCCATGTTTGATTGTTGTTCTTCTTTTCGGTGTTGTTTCCCCCTCGGTAGAACGTGACTCCGAAGAGAAGGCCAACAATTCCATGACGAATACTTGATCTTAACCGACAAGTCAAGCACTTATCCCTGAAGACTTTATCTGGTTTTCTTATAACCAAGGCAAGCATAACCTCTTATCTGCTCATATATGATTTCAAAGTGATTTGAATCTCGTACTTTGCATTCGGTTCCAAACTATTTGATGTCAGTAGATATAGTTCTCCTATATACTGCATAACCTAGATATCCTGATCCACTTCACCTAGCAGCTATAGGTTTGTTTGTGCGCGCTTCGCTAAACCTTGTGAGTCTTGCTTAGCCATGCCTAGTTGATGAATCTAGTCAATGCGTGAATCTACTATGTCAGGTGTTTATGTTTTGAATTATCTTTGATAACTTGACTAATCACGGCATGGATGTGAGGCCACAATGGGTTGTGGCGTTTTGTCCTGTTCATGCCCCTAGGAGCGAGTTCTCGCCTTCGAGCCAAGACTGAGCGTACAACCACACTTGGGCCGATGAACCCCGCCCGGCTAACTAACTTGTTTAACCTTATCCATGAGCCACGTAGTTTGAACTTTCCATCTGCGTGTGAGTCGGAAAATGTTTTGGAGAAAACTAGGTCGTGACCGGGACAAGTGATGGACGTACACGGATCTTGTTCCCGACTCACAAAACAGGTGCCGTCAGGAGGTGGCCAACTCCCTGTTGACGGGGTGGCCCTGTTTGGGTTGACTCATGGATATGGTTCGACAAGGTAAAGGCCGAGAATCGACCACCCTCTACCGGCACTTCCTGGACTAGTGCCAACCCGGTGGCACTAAGAGTCGGTTGGTACGTGTGGGTAAAGTTGTACACCCCTGCAGGGTTAAATCTTTTCGAAAAGCCGTGTCTGCGGTTAAAGACGACTTGGTGACGGATTCTGTGATCATAGATAACTTGAACGGAATGACTAAAACTTGATGATAACGAATAAAGGATGCCTGCTCGGAGATGCTGAGAGGGGTTACCTTGTAGCATGAGGTAGTGGAACAACTGGAGGAGGTGATCTTTGAAGCACGAGGTGCTGATATGTTTCGGTGGACTAAAAGATGATGATATCAGTAGTTGAGTAGCTTTCTCATCTGTTTTCAAAATACTCCATGAGACGTGCTATTCCTTCCTCAACTTGCAAAACAAAGATTGCTTTACGCAAATCAGACTTCATGAAACCCTTTTCGAAATAGCAGATATATAATAGGTTAACTAAGTCTTGTTGAGTACCTCACGTACTCAGGTTTGCTTAATTTTGGTTCAGGAGAAGATCTCACATCGGTGGTGTTTCAACGTGGACATCGACGAGTAGTTTGGGGTTCCCAGGTAGCAGCCTGGAATCTATGGGCTGGGACGTCGCCTTATGTTGCGGCCTCTTAGGCCTTTTTGGTTCTTGTTGATTAGCAACATATTTTGCCTTCCGTTGTCTGATGTAATGTTGGGTCGTGTGACCTCTGTTTGTAAGCTATACTCTAGTAACACCTGTTTAACAAAGCTTCATGTTTAGAGTACTGCTTTGATCGGTTGTTGGTTTCGAGCTCATTGTTATATAGTTTTGGCTATGCCTGCATAGTTGTCGCAGTCGAGGGGTTGTGGAGCCGATGATCCATGTCCGAGCCCGCCTGTCGATTTGATCGGCCTGGGGCGAGGTAACCCCAGTAACCCTCGATTGTTGTTGCACTTTCTGGACACATAGCAGCTCTGTATAACTTTGGTCCCGTTCCTTTAGTTTCATCCGACTCGTGGACGCTTGGGTATGCATAATTGGTTATGACTAGCATGGATACAAGGAGTAGTAGAGCGGGGATCCGGACTACGTGACGATGAATCCGGTCTGCCTGCCGTTGTTTGTTGCGGCCAGGGCTGGTAACCCTGAAGCCCTTGTGAGTCCATGGCTAGGAGCACATAACAGTATGTATATCTCTGGGTCCGGGGTCTGACAAGTCTTGGTATCAGAGCAGGACTGCCTGTAGGAAAACCTTACTGCTTGGTCGATGTCGAGTCTAGTGATTGTGAAAACCACTTTGAAACCTCAAATGAGTTGTGAAAACCCTTCTTAGGATTCTTTTTACTCATTATCTGGTATTTCTCTAACTCTGGATCACCTTACCTGTTTTGATTTGAAAAGGTTTTGCTATCTCTTCTAGTCATTCAAAACCTAGGTGCCTTCTTTGGCAAGGACGTCTTTTGACCAAGTTGACCTAGTGTTAAAGTTTCTAGAGTCGTGTGTGTTCCGTGTTCTGTTATCTCTCGACTCAAACTGGGAGATTCTCTTCCAATCATAATCTCTCGGAGTTTTGTGAGTTCCACATACTCCTGTTCTGAAGTATCAAAATCCTAAACCTAGAGATCTGCTTTTCATCTCGAATGTATTCTTCCTCTTTTGCTCAAATACTTCCGGAGCTAAGTTTTTCCTCTTGGAAAGATACTCCGTGATTGCTATTCCTAGTGATCCTCAAGACACTAAGAGAGTAGTTACTCCTTTGTTTTGGTTTTTAATCTTGGACTTGAACCGAAGGTCCCGGAATGTGCTGAATTGTGGTGAGTTGAGTCATGTGGTTTCATAACCAGGTGATGCTCATGCCATCAGTACAGAATGTTGACCTTTAACCCAAGTTCTGTTTCTTTGGATCCTGAAGAATTTTTTCTACTTCAGGATGGCTAGGAAATTCCAACTCCAATAGCCATATGTTCTCTTTTAGAACAAAAGAGGATCACGACAAGAGTGATCATCATGAACCCCACATCTTTGTTCTTGGTCCATCTATACCAACCTTTTGTCATGGGTTCTACAAATGAGTATGACCTTGTGCATCCAACGTGATCTCAGGATTTTCCAGAGCACGTTCATACTCTTTAATTGCTTCCCGAACTCCGTCCGTTGTTTGGAAATCAAGTTGCATACGTGTGTTGGAGTCTTTCAATGCATTGCTTTTGTTTTCCGTCAAAACATTCCACCTTGGAATGTCAGGAGAAACAAACTCCAGTACCTCGTTCATTTCTAAAACTAGGTCAAAGTTTTGTACTCCACAGATTAAAGAAGTTTCATCAGCTTCTGTTCTGTTCCACCTTCGAGTATCACACTCTTTCGTATTAAGAGGTCATGTTAAGTTTCATGGCCTTAATGATGAAGTGATGCTCTCACACATTTTCACTCCCCTTCCTCCAAGCTTGAATGCTTGAGAATGATGGGTCTGTTCATTGACAGGTGTATCAGCTATTCCTAGCAATTCATATAGCTTTGAAAAATTCAAGAAACATCTGTATCCTTCTTAGCACTATTAGTCACATGGTGTCCATTTAAAGTTGACCGTGTTACCAAATCTGTTCATTCCGGTGCATGTTCATGGTCAAAGAGTTAGGTTCGTACCGAAGCTCTCAAGATCATATCAGTTGCTTTGAAAAGCAAGCCTCCTTTCCAACTCTAAGACATACCGGTGGTTCGTGATATTCTGGTTGCCTTTCTAGAAGTATCACCAGGTTGTTACCTGACTGTAACGTCTAAACAAGGGGTAATTTAATTGCTCCTTTCTCCAAGAAACTCCACTGGACACCCTGGACTAGTAGGTTGAGCTGAAACAACAACTTGGAGAGTTGAAAGGCAAAAGCTCTGCCTAACTTGATCCTTTGTTAAGGGATGTCTAGTTCCTCGTGTTGAAGCAGGATAGTATCTCCGTTGTGGACATGCTATCATTCTAACCTTGATTTGATTTGGGCTATCGTCAAATCGAGAAAAGATCCAAGGACTATCTTTATGGTGTTTTCACTCATGGTGTTTCTCCCGAGTACACCTCATGTCCTTTAATCTGACCAATATTTTGCCTTGTTCATGTATCATATGAACCCCTCATCTTGGAGTGTTGATAAGCGCGTTGTCGAGCCCATCGATGACATTCTTATTTATCCGAGTTGCACGAGGATCATGTTGAACACTTGGCACTAATGTTGGAAACTCTCGAGAACCATCTTTGTGTCCTCACGAAGTTGGGTTCCAGATGTTCGAAGTAACCTACTCTCATTCATGTGCTTATGGTGAAAGTTGTCGCCGTGTATCCGAGTATAGTTTTCTTGTTCCTTTGAGAATAATTCCAAGTCGGTCATGCATGTGTGGAGTATTCTTGAGATGGTGGGTTTACCTCCAATTACCTGAAGAAATTTCCATCCATACTAAGCTCTGACTGTTTATCCGTGAAAGAGAATAAGTCCAAGAACTTCGTTATCTCGATAATCATCTTCTCAACAATGACTCCGATATGTTCTTTTGCAAGTAGTCCATGTAGGTGCAACCGTCTTTCACAAGTTGCCAATACATGAGTCCTGCAACCTCGCTCATCTTTTCGAACTTGATATCACAGTCCATATCTTGAGAATCTAGCATATGTATCTCGTTGGTACCCGGTGCAACCTCGATGATCAAACATACCGAGTCTGAGTTATTCAACCCACTAACCAGAGTTGAATCTCAAGCAACAATGATGGTTGGTGTTTTCCTCAATGGTATTGAGTTAGGTCCATTTGAAAATACGGCATGGTTGATGTTGTGGTTGACACAATTAGCTGGAAGGCCTAATGTCATGTCTCTTTGAATCCGTAAGAACAGCCACTCTCCGTGAGAATTCTAGTGTGGTTCATTCTAACAAGTTTTCTCTCACCTTCCTTCCGAACCAAAGTTTCCCTTTCACTTGATGACCTTTTGAAGGCTTGTTAAGAGCCTAATGTCGGTATTCTAGAACATCAAGGAAAACTTGGAAGTTGATATTTCCAATATCTCTTCGCTGAACCTCCAAAACCTTTGTTCAGTGGAAACAAGTTCGTCAGGAGAACATCTCAAGTTCTGTTGATCTCACACATTGTGTGAGTTTGTCAGTCACTTCAGCCGGGGGATCTCAACTATGTGGTAAACGTATTGCTACGTCAAATCCACAATAAGAAAGAGATTCCCTATTTCTTCTGGTGTTCCAATCCTCGTTGGTTACCCATCCTTATTTTGTGATCAATACTTCCTCCTTTGTTACGGTGTTTCCACATCTTTTGGTTACCCATCTTTTGCTGTGAAGTAACCTCCTGATCTTCGATAAAGTTTTCGACAAACCTTAACGGAATGAAAGTTCCGTTATCTTTCGTGTCCACTCCGAAGAGTGAACATGATCTTGTATCAAATTCTGTCCGACACATGATTACAGTGTTTTCTCGTGTTCTCCCTCGTCTACGGATATTACATTGTGATGTTCCAGACCATCCTCTCCATCTTGGTTATCTGCTCGAAGAAACCTCGATGTTACAAGTCGTTCAACCTTTCTTTTCCAAAAGTATTTAAAGTCTTCTGCAAAGCTCATATTCTAAATCCTTCCAAGAACCATCATCCATAAACTTGAAACCATCTTCTATTCACTCCGTTATCTTGATGTGTTTCATGCCCGTTAACTCAAAAGTTCCTTACGAACATTCCTGTCCCGAGTTATCCATGGGATACTCGATCTTCGTAAAGATCATTTCCTAAGAGTTTCCCTCTTACCTACGGTGTATCCGTTCAACACTTCAAGATGCTACGGATCAACCTCTTCGAGAAAAGAACCGTAAGGTTCAAGAAGATCGTTCAAAACCGGTGTTCCTTCTTTCTTCTCCTTCAGGAATCTCGGGACGAGATTCTTGTAAGGGGGGGGGGGGTAGATTTGTAACATACCTAATTTTTCTACCAAAGGGTTGTGGTGTTGTGTTCATCTCATACATGCATGAAAACAATAATTTAAACCATGTTTGAAACAATTTAAAATTTGAATTTCAATGGTTTGAGAAAATCCTAGAAATAGTACTTAATTTTGGGTTCCACAACTTTGCTTTGAAAAATATTTCAAATGCACCAAAGAAACACATGGTATTGTTGGAAATTTCATAAGCTTTCCAAAAGTTATTTTTGCCAAATTTTATTCTCCCAAAAATACCCAGAAAACATATTTCTCTTTGCTGTTTTAAAAGAGAAAAGGGCCTTTTGGTGTTTTCCCAAAACTCCAGGGGGCTTTGTGCAAAAAGGTTGTCTTCAACCTTTGACAGTAGGACTAGCTGCGTGGAGGCACCGCCTGCGTCGACGCCACCTCCTCCCTGCCTCTCTGCCTGCGGGGATAAGCTCAGAGGGAGACGTCCCCGTCTAGCTAGCTCCTCGTCGCCCCCTCCCATCTCCTCCCTCTCTGCTTCCCTCCTCGCGGCCGGAATCCTCACCCTAACCCTAACCGAACCGGACGCCGCTCGCCGCCGGCGCTACCGCCACTCCCGCTACCTTCCGTGACCACCGTCGGCTTCATCGTCCTCTCCTCTACGTCCTCATCAAGTCTTGTTTCCTGGGGTGGCCGGAGTAGCACGAATCGGGAGGATCTTCCCCGACTCCGGTCATCGTCGCCGAGCTCGATTCCGGCCGATTTCGGCCACCATTTTCTTCCCCGACCACATCATCACGCTCGTGGTGAGCTGCTCCCTCTCCTGGACCCCTCCCTTCCCCTCCTCGCGTTTGTTTTCATCGCCACCGTCGGCCACCGTGACCATCACCGCCGCGGCCGCGTGCTGCCGCCACTCCGGCGATAATTAGAAAGCGTCGCCACCACCCCCGTGCTCCCCTTGCCTCCCTCTAGCTCGTTAGCCACCCAATCCCGCGAATCGCTTGCTGTATCGCGCGATCGAGCCGTGGCAGAGCCGGCCTGGGAGATCGATGACGTCACCATGGCGTCATCTCAACGTCATAAACCTGTTCCCTGTTTTGAAATAAATAGAAAAGGTTTTCTTTTGACACGTGGGCCCTCTGTTTATAAATTACAGAAATAGAATAAAACTTGTAAAATTAATATCTCCTGAAGTTTTAATCAGAAAAATAAAAGTGAGGTACCAAAATGATCATAAAAATATTCTCTATACAAATATGTAATTTTCACACATGCTTGAGAAAGTTGAAAAAATGGCCTTTATTTTAATGTTGTTAATTCATTTAAAATAGAGGAATAAGTTTTTATTCACTAAAATTAGAAAATTAAAAGTTATATACCAAAATGCTCAAAATGACAAATGCAACATGTTTATGATGTTTTTAAACCCATTTGAGCAACCAAAATGGTACTCACTTCCATAATCGTCCGAATTGCCCCTCTGGGGTCTATTTCGGGATAATCTCAGTAAAAGTGTTTAACTGACATACGAACCCTAGCAACCCAACGATCATGTTTAGGGCTTTATTTCATCGCATTAAATTGCTCATGCATACATGTTGTGCATTGCATCGATGCCATGTTTGATTGTTGTTCTTCTTTTCGGTGTTGTTTCCCCCTCGGTAGAACGTGACTCCGAAGAGAAGGCCAACAATTCCATGACGAATACTTGATCTTAACCGACAAGTCAAGCACTTATCCCTGAAGACTTTATCTGGTTTTCTTATAACCAAGGCAAGCATAACCTCTTATCTTCTCATATATGATTTCAAAGTGATTTGAATCTCGTACTTTGCATTCGGTTCCAAACTATTTGATGTCAGTAGATATAGTTCTCCTATATACTGCATAACCTAGATATCCTGATCCACTTCACCTAGCAGCTATAGGTTTGTTTGTGCGCGCTTCGCTAAACCTTGTGAGTCTTGCTTAGCCATGCCTAGTTGATGAATCTAGTCAATGCGTGAATCTACTATGTCAGGTGTTTATGTTTTGAATTATCTTTGATAACTTGACTAATCACGGCATGGATGTGAGGCCACAATGGGTTGTGGCGTTTTGTCCTGTTCATGCCCCTAGGAGCGAGTTCTCGCCTTCGAGCCAAGACTGAGCGTACAACCACACTTGGGCCGATGAACCCCGCCCGGCTAACTAACTTGTTTAACCTTATCCATGAGCCACGTAGTTTGAACTTTCCATCTGCGTGTGAGTCGGAAAATGTTTTGGAGAAAACTAGGTCGTGACCGGGACAAGTGATGGACGTACACGGATCTTGTTCCCGACTCACAAAACAGGTGCCGTCAGGAGGTGGCCAACTCCCTGTTGACGGGGTGGCCCTGTTTGGGTTGACTCATGGATATGGTTCGACAAGGTAAAGGCCGAGAATCGACCACCCTCTGCCGGCACTTCCCGGACTAGTGCCAACCCGGTGGCACTAAGAGTCGGTTGGTACGTGTGGGTAAAGTTGTACACCCCTGCAGGGTTAAATCTTTTCGAAAAGCCGTGTCTGCGGTTAAAGACGACTTGGTGACGGATTCTGTGATCATAGATAACTTGAACGGAATGACTAATACTTGCTGATAATGAATAAAGGATGCCTCCTCGGAGATGCCGAGAGGGGTTACCTTGTAGCATGAGGTAGTGGAACAACTGGAGGAGGTGATCTTTGAAGCACGAGGTGCTGATATGTTTCGGTGGACTAAAAGATGATGATATCATTAGTTGAGTAGATTTCTCATCTGTTTTCAAAATACTCCATGAGACGTGCTATTCCTTCCTCAACTTGCAAAACAAAGATTGCTTTACGCAAATCAGACTTCATTAAACCCTTTTCGAAATAGCAGATATATAATAGGTTAACTAAGTCTTGTTGAGTACCTCCCGTACTCAGGTTTGCTTAATTTTGGTTCAGGAGAAGATCTCACATCGGTGGTGTTTCAACGTGGACATCGACGAGTAGTTTGGGGTTCCCAGGTAGCAGCCTGGAATCTATGGGCTGGGACGTCGCCTTATGTTGCGGCCTCTTAGGCCTTTTTGGTTCTTGTTGATTAGCAACATATTTTGCCTTCCGTTGTCTGATGTAATGTTGGGTCGTGTGACCTCTGTTTGTAAGCTATACTCTAGTAACACATGTTTAACAAAGCTTCATGTTTAGAGTACTGCTTTGATCAGTTGTTGGTTTCGAGCTCATTGTTATACAGTTTTGGCTATGCCTGCATAGTTGTCGCAGTCGAGGGGTTGTGGAGCCGATGATCCATGTCCGAGCCCACCTGTCGATTTGATCGGCCTGGGGCGAGGTAACCCCAGTAACCCTCGATTGTTGTTGCACTTTCTGGACACATAGCAGCTCTGTATAACTTTGGTCCCGTTCCTTCAGTTTCATCCGACTCGTGGACGCTTGGGTATGCATAATTGGTTATGACTAGCATGGATACAAGGAGTAGTAGACCGGGGATCCGGACTACGTGCCGATGAATCCGGTCTGCCTGCCGTTGTTTGTTGCGGCCGGGGCTGGTAACCCTGAAGCCCTTGTGAGTCCATGGCTAGGAGCACATAACAGTATGTATATCTCTAGGTCCGGGGTCTGACATTATGGTACATTTCATTCTACCTCCGGAATACCACAAAAAAGATGAATTCGGTGGGGAGGTTCCGGGTGGACATCAGAGGAGGAGGCTAGTCAAAGAGTTCGCTCTTCAGAAGATGGCCGAAGCATTCCGGAACTTCAAGAAAAAAATTGTTCCGTGAATATGTCAGCAAGGGCAAGACTCCGCTTTTCACTGGACAACATGAGAAACTGAGAGATGATTGGACAGAATTTGTGACGCAGAAGAAATCGGAGCATTTCAAGGAAATGTCGAAAAAAATAAGGCTAATGCGGATAAGAAACAGTACCATCATGTTATGGGGCCAGGAGGATACCGCGTTTCGGCGCCTAAGTGGCAGGCGATGGAGGACGGCCTGAGGGCAAGAGGAATCCCTCTAGGTACAGAGGGATGGGACGAAAGAGCCAAAATGTGGTGGTACGGGCATGGGGGATCGCTAGACCCGGAGACAGGGGCGTGTGTTCATCGGCAGAAAACGTTTGCTCCCACAAAAAACCTTGTTGACGCAATGACCAAAGCTCAACAGGGCTGGATCACGTTCAACAGAGAGAGAGACCAACTGACCCATGCCCTCGGGAATCCTGAACACGGAGGACATATACGAGGCAAAGGCAGATTGCCGTGGAAAGTAGGGTTTTCCCAGGAGGGTGACCCGTACTGTTACAGAAGCCGTAAGAGAAATATGGACCGGGCTGCTGTCGAAGCTGCAGATCTTCTGTCGAAGCTTGCAACGTAAGTTAGTGAGTTGAAGCAGACCGTGGCGGGAATAGTTGAGAAAGAAACAGCGGCGGCTGCAGGGCCGCATGAAGAACATGCAGCGGATCAGCGGAGAAGCAGCGTGGCTTCCACGGAGGCCCCGCCTGCAGGTGCTAATGCACCGATGACCGAGAGTCGTGCACCGGAGCCTCACTACCCCGTGGATGATGTAAAGGAGATGAAAGAATGTGATCTGCATTATCCCGTGGGGAACATTTCCATGAAGGTAGCTATAGGCAGTGCTTTACCCTATACACCTGGAGCACTCCATCACAACAACCCCATTCCATATGGCTATGCTCGTGTCACGGTGGAAGACATAGTCCAAGGGTTTGAGTACCTGGAGATTGACATAGCTACACCCGAAGGGGAGAGAAGACTTGGAGATGTCAAGCGCCAGTTCATTCTATGGAAAAAAAGTACATAGTGTTTCCAGGCGAGACGCCAAGGCTAACAAGTCCACCCCCTCCGATGGTGCAGGTGCTGTTGGTGGTGGTGGTGCTGGTGCTGGTTCACCTAAGCCTCCTTCATGCCATTCGACGCCGTCCCCCGATCCACAATCTCCGGCGGGTAAGCAGCCGTCGCCCCCCATTCCTCCTCCGGCGGTTAAGCAGCCGTCGCCCCCCATTACTCCTCCGGAGGATAAGCAGTTGTTGCCTCCCATTCCTCCTCCGGAGGATAAGCAGACGTCGCCCCCATTCCTCCTCCAGCGAAGAAACAGAAGCAGGCGGACAGCAAGGGAACCTGCTCTTGGACTATTAACCCGAAGCCTTATGTACCTAAGACCACACGGGTACCGGAGCCATCACTGAAGCCTATCCCCCCAAGGCCTTGGGAACTTAGTGATGCTGAAACCAAATTGGCCGTGAAGGCTGACGTTGAGAAATGGAAGGCCCGTCAGAAGGCGCTAAAGGAGCCTGAGCCCAAGGAAGTATTCCCTCCGATTGTAGACAAGTGGGCTACGAGTTTTTTGTCGACACCGTCCCAAGCCGAGAAGAATTTGCCTAAAGACTATGATATTGAACTTTGTAAGCAAGCAAAAATATTGGAGGAGGAGAAAGCAAAAAGAAAAAAAAGCGGGAAACAAGTTGACCAGCTCGGGATGCAGAGTAAACAATCGATCCCCCCGCTCATAGTGAAAGCCGGTCCGGAACAGGACCCTGAGGTCATAAGAGCTGTGGCAGCAATGGGATTGACTGTAGCTACTGCCACGGAAAATGCGTCCGAGGCCGGTATGTCTCTTCGTCTCTTTTTAGGCCTGGACGATGCGCCAATGGCTGAGGTAGCATTACAATATCAGAAGAAAGGGCCTCTCGTCGAGCCTACGCAGGAAAAGGATCTACCACCACTAATGCAAAGTCTGCTACGTTGGTACAAACAATTCATATCATGGACCGACAAAGAATTTGTGTATGTGGATGTTACAGAGGAGCATCACACAAAAACGTACTCTGTACAAGTTGAGATGAGTGAATTGTTCCAGCTGTTCAATCTGCGCGAGCTCGACAAATCTATCCTGAGTTGCTACGTTCTGTAAGTGATTTATTTCTACCTCATCTCGTTCTTCATTGCCTACACTATATATATATATATATATATATATATATATATATATATATATATATATATATATATATATAGTCCTAACTATATTGTTGCGTACGCTATTATGCAGATTGAAGATTTGGAAATGCAAAATAAGACTCATCCATGATGTTGGGTTCATTGACCCACAAATCATTAATGGAACTATGTTAGAGCATCACCCCAAAGACGTGGAGAAAGACTTGTACAATTTTCTTAAAAAGCATGAATTCAAAAGTCAGATTCTATTTCCTTACCATTTTGGGTGAGTGTTTCTCTCTTGTGCCCATTCTCTTTTGTTTACTCCATGCATGGTATGTCTAATCGATAAGTTATGCCTGTGCATGTAACGTGTCCGCAGGTTCCACTGGATTCTGCTAAAAATTGAACTTGACAGCTCCACAGTTTGTATCATCGACTCTATGAATTCAGATACAAATCTTTGGATCGACATGAGAAAAATGATGCAAAGGTAATTATTTTCAATCATTTGCACTCTATATCGATCGGTCTCTTTTGTTCATTTCCTAATAACTCCCTTGTTCATTTAATTTTATTTGCAATGTAGAGTTTGGAAACGGTTCTCACATGAACATGTCGGTGGATTCAAACATCAGCTAGAATTTAAAAATGTGGTTCGTGGTGTGGATAAGCAGCCACCGGGGACCGGTCTATGTGGATACTATGTCTGTGAGAACATACGGAAAGAAATCTCTGAGAGGAAGAAGGACGAGACCACGCGGAGGAGTCTCAATAACTTGCGGAGGGTGCTTACTCCAGAAGCTCGCTTCCGACCAATTCAAGAGGAAATAGCAGGATTTTTCCTTAGGCATGTCATCGATTCCAAAGGAGAACACCATGCGTCCACCGACGATGAGTATTATACGCATCAGCCCCGAGTACTTTGAAACTTGTTCGAATTTGTGTATGGTCATTCATCTTAATTGTGTAATATGGAAACTTGTTCGAGGTTGTATATGGTCACCCGATATTGAATATATATTATATATTCCTATTGAATTCTCCTTGTTTGAAATTTCATATATATATATATGCATGTATATAGTAGAGTAAAATATATATATATATATGTGTACTGAAACTTCATCAAAATTAAAATAAAACACAAAATAAAATATAAAAGAAATAAAAAAACAAATTAAAAAGAAACCAGGTTTAGGGGGCCTAAAACCCTAAACCTGCGCCGGTTTTCAGTCCCGGTTAGCCACAAGAACCGGGACTAAAGGTCCTCCGCCGCGACGTACTACTGGCGCCCACGTGGACGGGCCTTTAGTCCCGGTTCGTAAGCAGCGCGACTATAGGGGGGGTCTTTAGTCGCGCATAGCTAGTCCCGGTTGCGTGGCCGGGACTACTGGCCCTGGCGAACCGGGACTATAGGCCTATTTTCTACCAGTGTAGGAGGAGTCTTTTATAGAGAATAAAAGGCGTGACACTAACTCCAGCTCCCAAATCACACAAAGCAGTTCTAACATAATTATTTTTAATAGAATAGGGAATAGTTGGTATACCAGGATCTCCCAGCTTCTCAGGAACATTGCCATTAAAAGATTAATTAGCAAGCATAGTGGAGATTTCCTCATTAGGAATCTTCCTTTTGTTAGGGACAATATCTTTCATATATTTTGCATAAGGAGGCAATTTAATAGCATCAGTTAAAGGAATTTAGAAGAACAAAGGTTTCATCCATTCACAAAACTTGTTATAGTGTTCTTCCTCCTTAGATTTGTGTCTCTTATTATGAAAAGGCATTGGTTTTTGTACCCAAGGTTCTCTCTCATTACCATGTTTATTAGCAATGAAATCTTCCTTAGTATACTTTGTAGTTTTAGTTTGCTCTTCAGGTTCAGCTACAGGTTCTTCTTTATCAGAAGCATCATTCTTTTTCATGACCACTTTCAATTTTAGCATCAGAGATAGATATACTATTAGGATCTTTAGCAAGTCCAGAGGATTCTATAGCAATTTTATGTTTCTTCCTCTTTTTCTTCTTAGTATGAATAAAATTATCATTAGTTTGCTGAGAATCTGGTTCAATTCTTTTAGGATGTCCTTCGGTACATAAAGGATCTTGTGTAGCAATACCACTTCTAGTTCTTATTTCATAAGCATGTTTTTCTTTAGAAGCATTAACTATCAAATCTTTTTGCACTTTAGCAAGTTGATCAATTTGAGTTTGAACCATTTGAAAATGTTTAACAAGCATTTTAACATCATTAGAGGTTCTTTCTATAATACCATCAAAATTATCAATAGCTCTAGAGTTATCCATTAGGTGATTTTGCACTCTCATATTAAAATTATCTTGCTTGATAACATAATTATCAAATTCATCTAAACATTGATCAGGAGGTTTGTTATAGGGAATATCTCCACTATCAAAATATTGGAGAGAGTGTACCTCAATAGTGGATGAGAGAGGGATTGGCTTACATAATTCTTCTATAGGTGGAAGATTCTTCACATCTTCAGATTTAATACCCCTCTCTTTAAGAGATTTCTTGGCTTCTCTCATCACTTCATCATTTAATTCAATCATTCCCCTCTTCTTGGGCGTTGGTGTTGGTGTTGATACTGGTGTAGGAGTCGGCTCAGGCTCAACCATAGTCCAATCATCATGATTTTGTCTTTAGCCATTAATTCCTCAGCTTCTTCTGGAGTTCTTTGCCTGAAAACACAATCAACACAACTATCCAGGTAAGTCCTAGATTCAACAGTTAGTGCATTATAGAATATATCAAGAAGTTTATTATCTTCTAGCATATGCCGAGGTGTAGCCCTAACTAAAGAACATAACCTTTCCCAAGATACAGACAATTTCTCTCCTTCCAATTGCTTGAAATTAAATATATTTTGTAAAGCAGCATGTTGAGCACTAGCAGGAAAATATTTCTGAAAGAAAGCATTAACCAAACCAGTAGGACTATCAATAGATCCAGGAGACAAATTTCTAAACCAAGTTTTAGCTTCATCTTTTAATGACAAAGGGAATATTTTAGTAACAAAATAGCTACGTTTCTTAAGATCATCAGAGAACAAACTACTCAGAGAGGAGAGTTCATTCATATGTTTCATAGCACTTTAATTTTCAGTACCACAAAAAGGTTCTTTCTCAACAATAGATATATAAGATAAATCAAGAGAGAAATCATAATCCTTATCCCTAATATTAATGGGAGAAGTGGCAAACTTAGCATCAGGAGATAATTTATATTTAACAACACGACTTTCCATAAGACTCATAACAACATCTTTATCCTTCATAGTATATATTTCATCAATAAGATCATCATTAAGATCAATATAGGAATCATCAAAATCATCACTAGGGTTCTCTATAAACTCAGGTGAAACAGCAGGGGTAACATGATTTTTATCAAGAGTTTCAGTGTTTGCAATATTTTTAGTTTTAGCAATAGTAGCATCTAAGAAAGGACTGAGAGAACCACTCTCATCAAGCACAGTAGAAGCATCATCAAAAGTATCAGAAGTATTTTCGGATTCAACACAAGTAGCATGTGTAGCATGTGGTGGTGTAAGCAGATTACTCATAATAGACGGTAAATCAAGAGCAACAGAGGTGTTCAAAGTTGTACCTCTTCTTGTAGTGGATGGTAATATAGGAAACTTTCCATCACGAGTCTTACCCATGATGAATGGTGGCAGTAGATAATAACACTCTCCGGTGAGCTCGCAAATAAAGCTATGCTCCCCGGCAACAGCGCCAGAAAACAGTCTTGATGACCCACAAGTATAGGGGATCGCAACAGTCTTCGAGGGAAGTAAAACCAAAATTTATTGATTCGACACAAGGGGAGCCAAAGAATATTTGTGAGCCTTAACAAGTGAGTTGTCAATTCACCTGCACCTAAAAGTACTTTTGATCACAGTGGTTTATCAGTAGTAACAGTTTTGTAGTAGCAACAGTAGTGAAATAATAGCAGCAGTGGAATGAAAACAACAACAACAATAGTGTTTGAAGTGAACAGCAGGATTAAATACTGTAGGCATAGGGATGGATGAACGGGCGTTGCATGGATAAGATAGTTCATATAATGTTCAAGTCATGGGCATTGCAGATAAATATGATAAAGCATCCAAGCACTAAGTAACCATAGGCATGTGTTCTGTAAATAGTCGTACGTGCTCGCAATGAGAACTTGCACAACATCTTTTGTCATACCAGCCTGTTTTCAGCGGGGCCTCAAGGGAACTACTGGTAATTAAGGTGTTCCTTTTAATAGAACACCGGAGCAAAGCATTAACACTCCGTGAACACATGTGATCGTCACATCACAGCCATCCCCTCCGGTTGTCCCAATTTCTGTCACTTCAGGGCCTCGGGTTCCGGATAACAATGTGTGTAAACAACATGCAGGTATGATCAAGAAACAATAATTATCATCTTGATTCAATAACATGTTCAGATCTGAGATCATGACACTCGGGCCCAAAGTGGCAAGCATTAAGCATAAGAAGTTGCAACAATCTCAATAGCACTAATAGAGGATACTAGGCACTATGCCCTAACAATCACGACATTATTACATGAACGATCTCATCCAATCCCTACCATCCCCTTCAGCCTACAGCTGGGAATTACTCACACATGGATGGGGGAAACATGGATGGTCGATGGAGAGGCGCTGGTGATGACGATGGCGATGATCTCCTCCACTTCCCCGTCCCGGCAGGGTGCCAGAACGGAGTTTCTGGTCCCCGAATCGAGGTTCGGGATGGCGGCGGCGCTCTGTTGTGTTTCTGTGGAATATGACTAACCCCCTCGGGTTTTAGGGTTGGAGGCTACCTATAGTCGAAAGGGGAGTCCGAGGGGGGCTCTGGGTGGCCCACACCCTAAGCTGGCGCGACCAAGGGGGGCCAGGGGGTGTGGCCACCCTGTGGCTATTCTCCTAGCCCCCTTCTGGCTCCCGGGGTCTTCCGGAGTGAAAACACCAATGGAGTCTTTTCGGGGCAATTTCCCGAAAGTTGATTTTTCTGCACAAAAACAAGACACCAAGGTGATTCTGCTGAAAACAGCGTTAGTCCGGGTTAGTTGTATTCAAAACACGCAAGTTTAGAGGAAAACAATAAGAAAAAGTGTTCGGAAAAGGAGATACGTTTTCGACGTATCAGCCTCCCCGACGGTGGATCAACTTCCAAAGCGCGCGGGAGACAAACGCTCTCCGGCTAGGGGAGAGGTTGCCACGACGACTTTTAGTCCCGGGTCGTGTTTCGACCCGAGACTAAAGGTCTGCGAGGTGACGCGCACTAGTACAAAAACCTCTATCTGTGGCGCACCAAAATACAATTCTTTGGCGCACCCCCAATTTTGTTAGGTGCGCCAAAAATTCACGCCACTAAAATAGAATTTTGTGGCGCACCCACCACCATGCGCCACAGATTTTTTTTGTGGCGATATCTTTGTGGAGCACCCACCACCATGCGCCACTGAATTGTTTTTTGAATTTAAAAAAAAGCGGATCTGGCCGCCGAAATTTGACCGGATCTGGTTGCCGAAATTTCGAAGTTTCGCCGGATTATGGCTTGGTCTGTGGTGGGTGGAGGAGGAGGGAATTTCCAATACACATTGCTATATATGAATTCAAATGGATACAGACGTACATGTTGCTATCCTATACAATTTCCGATCCAATCAAAATAAGATCAAGGAGAAACTTGCATGGTAGAAGTGAAAGAGAGAAGATCGATCGGAGTGTACCTTGCCCATTGGAAGAGAATGACACGCCTCTTATGAGCAATTTGGATGAGAGACACGTCCTTTTGATTGGCCGTGTACTCAACATCAAGGCCTCGAAAACCCCCGCCATCCTCGCGAAGCCATTTCTTCATGAGTTTAAGATAGGCCGGAACCCTCCTACTCTCGTTGGTGTATGCGACTTCAAGGATACGACGATGTGAGTTTACATCAATAATTTCTAGTCCCATCGTGGAGAATGTGCAAGAATGTAGAGAGGAGAGCAAAGAGGGAGAAGATAGGCGCTCGGTACTGTAGCAATGGCATGTTCCTCTGTTTTTAAGCCTTCCCGACGGTGGATCAACTTCCAAAGCGCGCGGGAGACAAACGGTTTGGGCATTTCGTCCCGGGCAGTAAAACGACCCGGGACTAAATGCTCTCCGGCTAGACGAAAGGTTGCAACGACGAATTTTAGTCCCGGTCCGTGTTACGACCCGGGACTAAAGGTCTGCAAGGTGACGCGCACTAGTACATAAACCTCTATCTGTGGCTCACCAAAATACAATTCTGTGCGCACCCCCAATTTTGTTAGGTGCGCCACAGAATTCATGCCAGTAAAATATAATTTTGTGGCGCACCCACCACCATGCGCCACATTTTTTTTGTGACGATATCTCTGTGGCGCACCCACCACCATGCGCCACAGAATTTTTTTTGAAATATTTTGTGGTACACCCACCACCATGCGCCACGGATTTTTTTTTGAATTTAAAAAAAAAGCGGATCTGGCTGCCGGAATTTCGCCGGATCTGGTTGCCGTAATTTCAAAATTTCGTCGGATTATGGCTTGGTCGGTGGTGGGTGGAGGAGGAGGAGGAGGGGGTCACCCGAGGTGGTGGTGGAGGAGGAGGAGGAGGTCACCGGAGGTTGTGGAGGAGGAGGCCTGCTACGTCTCTATGGTGCTAGGAATTCTTGCTGCTTGTGATCGCGTGTTGGGAACCCAAAGAGGAGGGTGTGATGAGTGTAGCGGTAATAACTTCCCTTAGTTAAGAACCAAGGTTATCAATCCAGTAGGAGGAAGAGGATCTTTGGAAGGTTGATGCCACTGACGGTGGTGATGGCGCTTCACCGGTGTCAGCAACAACGTGGAACCTGCACACAACACAACCAAAATAATTTGTCCCAACGGTACAGTGAGGTTGTCAATCTCACCGGTCTTGCTGAAAACAAAGATTATACGTATAGTGTGGAAAATGATGTATGCTTGCAGTAAGTTAAGAAAGCAGAAAATTATTGTGGTTTGTTTCACAGTGTGGAAAATGGACCGGGGTTCATAGGTTCACTAGTGGTGTCTCTCCATAAAGATAACATGTTGGGTGAACAAATTACAGCTGGGCAATTGACAAATAGAGGTTGCACCGTAGTGCACAATAGAACATGATGACTACTATGATATTTAGTGCGGGCATTCACTACAAGAAAACCGGTCTTTTGCAACGAAATCTATAGCTACGGGTTTTTTTTGTTGCGATATAATCACAAATTACGACGAACTTTCAGGTTGTGGTGATAGGGCACTCATATTTCCACGACTCTTTTTGGTCGCGATAAATTATCATTTTGTTGCGGTAGAGGCCTCCTATTGCCACGATTTGTACTGCTGTTGGAGTGCAAGCTCGTTTTTGCGACAGAGTATTTTAGTTGCGCGAGGCACTCCTTTTGTTGCCTTAGAGACATGGTATTCCAACGAAATAAGCATTCGTGGTGATATTCAGTCATATATTGCAACATCTGTATTTGTGTTGCGGTAGTTACAAATATTGTTGCAAAACAAAAGCTAACTATTGCAACCAAATTTTTCGTGTGGCAATATCATATGTTTTTCGCCTCAATTTTATCCTGCGGCAATACCTATTGTTTACTGCGCCAATTTGGGTCGTATGGTAATAGGTTAAATGTAAAGCAACAATCACCCTACTGTTGCAAAAATGAACAAGTTATTTTGCAACGACCATTCATAGACTAGCTTAACGGGCCTCATGGGTGGTGCCCTTGATCACTATTGCAATTTTATTAGGACTACAATTCATTTTTGGTCCAGTATCTCAGTTTGGTGAGCACATTATTTTTTTAAATATTGTTTGGAACTGAATTTCTGCAGCACTTAGCATTTTACTAATGTTGCAACAAGTGACAGTACTTAATAATCAATCAAGAACTCATATAAGACGCAATTTCACTAGTACATTTAGCATAGAAATTCAAAATTTCTAAACACTGAAACTTTGGAATATTTAAACTAAAATTATGTTATTACACGATCTTTCATCCATGCATGTTCATGGCAAAACATTTAAGCCAAACAGTGTAGAGACAGCCTATACAAAGAATCCATGGTCATCATCCAATTCATCTTGTACCAAAGGAGCAACATGACCATCATTTATGTAAGCCTCATCATCATCTGTATCAGCATCATATTCGACTTGGTCTTCGTCAAACTCAGTAGGTCTTAAATTATTTATGACTGAAACATCAACGCTAGTTCCTTCATCATCATTTCTGCACCAACTAGTCATCTCGTCAGGTACAGTAAATTCTGGAACTGTAATTCCTGCATCGACGACATCTTGTACATCTGCATCACCATGTTCATCTCCTTCTGCAAGATCATCAAGGTCTGCACCATTTAAAACCGAAGGAGCAAACAAATTGCATGGATTCATTTTTATAGCACTTGCCCAATTAGGGCTCTTCACATCTCTCACGTAGAAAACCTGTGCAGCTTGGATGCCTAGAATGTAAGGGTCTTCCGTGAATCGGTGTACACTAGTGTCAAGGTCAATAATTCCATATTTGTCCCTCGTATACCCCTTACTCTGATTTCTATTGGCAGGAGGCACGTCGAATCAGTCGCACTGCAATAGAACAACCTCCTTATCAGGAGGAAAATCAAGAAATATGATTTCCTTTATCACCCCATAATAATCAGTACTGCCGGTGCTTTCTTGTGCATTTACTACGACGCCACTATTTTGGGTACTCAAGTCAAGCTCTATTTCGGTATTACGAAAGTAATATCCATTCAGTACTGTACGGTTGAACAGACGAGCAATTTGATCAGGCCCTTTAGCTAGTGTATACAACAGACTGTTGACCTTCCCATCTTTATGGTGTTGTGTGATCTGTTTCATGGAATAGAATATGTGTGAGTGTACTGTACACCATTGTTTTTTTATTACGAGAAACATTTATGAAAATGCTAAAGTAACTTACCCGTCTTTCGAACCAGCAAACAAAATCTTCCTTGTGTTTCCTTTTAGGATTAGGACAATTTTTCTTTTTGAGCTTGTCAATATGTTCCCTTCAAAAATAAATGATATATGGTTACTTCATAACCAAAGTATTAATGCATATCATGATATGAAACAAATACATAAGTATCCTTACTGAATCCATGGCACGGTTGTAACACCCCAACTTTTGACACATTAGGGTGTGTGGTGTGTGTTCATATCATACATGCATGAAACAAAAATTCAAATCATGTTTTAACCAATTTAAATTTGGAATTTAAATGGTTTAAGAAATCTCACAGAAAGTACTTATTTTGGTTCCCAAAATTTTGTTCTAGAAAATATTTCAATTACACCAAAGAAGCACATGGTGTTGTTGGAAATTTCACAAGCTTTCCAAATATATTTTTTTGCCAAATTTTCTGTGCACAAAAAGGTCCCCAAACAGTTGTTTTCTGTCCTGTTTTATAATAGAAAAGGACCTCTTGGTGATTTTCAAAACTTTTCAGGGGGTTTTCTTGGAAACGTCTGTTGTCTTCTTCCTCTAGCAGAGAAGCAGCTCGCTGCCGCACTGCCATTCGTCGCCGATGCCACCTCCTCCTCCCTGCCTCTCTTTGCGCGGATAGGGTCCAGGAGACGCCTCGATCCCTCTCACTTCCCTCCCACCTCGAGTGCTCCCTCCTCTCTCTGTATTTCTGCCGCGAGGGAGCGAACCCTAGCTCGGGTCGGTAGTCGATGGCGCCGCCGATTCCGGCTGCCCCGCAACGAACCGAGCCTCTGTGAAGCTCCGTCGACCTCCACTGAACCTCCATGAAGAAGGAATCGAGCAGAGATGGCTCGAGTCGCCGAAATTCGGCCACCGTACTCATCTCCGGCCGCCGGCCATTTTCTGATGTCGCGGCCGATTCCGAGCCCGAACCACGTCGCCGGTCATCCCTCTACATTCATGGTGAGATTCTCTTCCTCGCAGACCCCTCCATCTGCTCCCTTTTTCTCTGGTTCGTCGGGGCATCGTGCATCGCCGGCCGCCGCCGCGCCTTTGGTCGCCGCCGTCTTCTCCGGTGGCCATCCGGCCAGCCGCCGCCACCCCTAGGACCCCCTCGGCCTCCTCTACGTCCCCATCTAGTCAATTTCACAAACGAATCGAAGAATCACTCGAATTTGGAGATCATCTGTGAAGAACAGGGAACGGTGATGTCATCACTGCGTCATAATGACGTCATAACTCCCTGTATTTAGTATTTCCATTAATTCCAGAAAAATGGTTAATTCTAATAATTTAATAACTATTGATTTATAATTCAGAAAAATAAAATAAAAATATGGTTGAGTTCAGAAAAATATTTGGAACCCAAAAATGTCACTTTCATACATGTTTGACACAATTCATTTTTGGACATTATTTAATATTGTTTATTCATTTAAAAATAGAAAAATAAGTTTTTATTCACCAAAATTAGAAAAATAAAAGTTATATACCAAAATGCTCAAAATGACAAATGCAACATGTTTATGATGTTTTCAACCTCATTTGAGCAACTAAAATTGCACTCACTTTCATAATCGTCCGAAACCCCCTCCGGGGCCTATTTCGGGCTAATTTCTGTAAAATTGCCTAATTGCCATACAAACCCTAGCAACCCATCAAACATATTTAGGGCTTTATTTCAGTGCATTAACTTGCTCATGCATACATATCACGCATTGCATCGATGCCATGGTTGATTGTTCTTCTTTGTTTCGGTGTTGTTTCCCTCTCGGTAGAACGTGACTCCGAAGAGAAGGCCATCAACCCCAATGACGAATACTTGATCCTAACCGACAAGTCAAGCACTTATTCCTGAAGACTTTATCTGGTTTTCTTTTAACCAAGGCAAGCATAACCTCTTATCTGCTCATATATGGTTTTCGAAGTGTTTTGGAATCTCGTATATTGCATGCGGTTCTAAACTATTTGATGTCAGTAGATAGAGTTCCCCTATATAATGCATAACCTAGATATCCTGATCCACTGCTCCTAGCAGCTATAGGTTTGTTTGTGCGCGCTCCGCTAAACCTTGTGAGTCTTGCTTAGCCATGCTTAGTTGTGATCTGATCCATCCGGTTGATGAATCTGGTCAATACGTGAATCATTTATATCAGGTTGTTGTGAATTGTATTACCTTTGATAACTTGACTAAATAACGGCATGGATGTGAGGCCACAATGGGTTGTGGCGTTTTGTCCTGTTCATGCCCCTAGGAGCGAGTTCTCGCCTTCGAAGCCAAGACTGAGCGTGCAACCACACGCGGGGCCTAACAGACCGCGCTCGACCAACTAACTTGTTTGGCCACGTCCATGAGTCACGTAGTTTGATCTTTCCATCTGCGTGTGAGTCAGAAAACGATTTGGAGAAAACTTAGGGCGTGACCGGGACAAGTGATGGACGTACTCGGATCTTGATCCCGACTCACAGAACAGGTGCCGTCAGGAGGTGGCCAACTCCCTGTTGACGGGGTGGCCCTGTTTGGGTTGACTCATGGATAGGGTCGAGCAAGGTAAAGGTCGTGGCCAGCCACCCTCTGCCGCGCTCCATGGACGAGCGTACATGTGGCGTTAAGAGTCGGATGGTACGTGTGGGTAAAGTGTACCCCCTGCAGGGATAAATCTCCTCGAGAAGCCGTGTCCACGGTTACGGACGACTTGGCAACGGATTCTGTGATCATAGATAACTTCAACGGAATGACTAAAACTTGTTAACCATGATTGAAGGGTGCCTCCCCGGAGATGCCGGGAGGGGTGATCCTTGTAGCATAAGTTAGTGTGGGTATGAGAAGGACTTGGTGGAATACAGAAAGATGATGATTTCAGTAGTTGAGTAGCTTCCTCATCTGTTTTCAAAACCTTCTATGAGACGTGCTATTCCTTCCTCAACTTGCAAAACAAAGATTGCTTTACGCAAATCAGCCTTCATGAAACCCTTTTATGAAAGCAGCAGATATATAATAGGTTAATTAAGTCTTGTTGAGTACCTCCCGTACTCAGGTTTGCTTAATTTTGGTTCAGGAGAAGAACTCCATCGGTGGTGATTCAATGTGGACATCGACGAGTAGTTCGGGTTTCCCAGGTAGCAGCCTGGAATCTATGGGCTGGGACGTCGCCTTATGTTGCGGCCTCTTAGGCCTTTTTGGTTCTTGTTGATTAGCAACATAATTTGCCTTCCGTTGTCTGATGTAATGTTGGGTCGTGTGACCTCTGTTTGTAAGCTATACTCTAGTAACACCTGTTTAATACAAGTTTCATGTTTAGAGTACTGCTTTGATCGGTTGTTGGTTTCGAGCTCATTGTTATACAGTTTTGGCTATGCCTGCATAGTTGTCGCAGTCGAGGGGTTGTGGAGCCGATGATCCATGTCCGAGCCCGCCTGTCGATGTGATCGGCCTGGGGCGAGGTAACCCCAGTAACCCTCGATTGTTGTTGCACTTTCTGGACACATAGCATCTCTGTATAGCTTTGGTCCCGTTTCCTCCAGTTTCATTCGATTCGTGGACGCTTTGATATGCATAGTTGGTTATGACTAGCATGGATACAAGGAGTAGTAGATTGGGGATCCGGACTACGTGCCGATGAATCCGGTCTGCCTGCCGTTGTTTGTTGCGGCCGGGGCTGGTAACCCTGAAGCCCTTGTGGGTCCATGTCTAGGAGCACATAACAGTATGTATATCTCTGGGTCCGGGGTCGTGACAAGTCATGGTATCAGAGCAGGACTGCCTGCAGGAAAACCTTATTGCTTGGTCGATGTCGAGTCTAGAGTTTGTGAAAACTATTTTGAAACTTCAAATGGATTGTGAAAAAGCCTTCTTAGGATTCTTTTTACTCCTTACCTGGTATCGCTCTAACTCTGGGTCACCTTACCTGTTTTGATTTGAAAAGGTTTTGCTATCTCTTCTAGTCATTCAAAACCTAGGTGCCTTCTCTGGCAAGGACGTTTTTACCCAAGTTGACCTAGTGTTAAAGTTTCTAGAGTCGTGTGTGTTCCGTGTTCCATTATCTCTTAAACTGGGAGATTTCCTTTCCATTCTAATCTCTCAGGGTTGTGTGGATTCCACCTTCTTACATGTTCTAAAGTCTCAAAATCTTGAACCTCGAGATCTGCTTGTCATCTCGAATATATCCGTTATCCTCTGCTCAAAGTTCTTCCGGAGCTATCGTTGTCTTTTGAAAGATATCTCGTGATTGCTAATTGTAGTGTCCTTAGTGGCACTCATATAGTAGTTACTCCTTTCTTTTGGTTTTTACCCTTGGACTTGAACCGAAGGTTCCGGAATGTGCTGAATTGTGGTGGGTTGAACCATGTGGTTTCATAACCATGTGATGCTCACTCTATCAGTACAGGATGCCGATCTTTAACCCAAGTTCTGTTTCGTTGAATCCTGAGGAATCTGTTTTACCTCAGGGTGGTCAGGAAATTCCAACTTCGATAGCCGTAGGCTTTCCTTTGGAACCAAAAGGGATCACAACAAGAGTGTTCTTTATGGTTCCCATATCTTTGTTCTTGGTTCAGCTATACCAACCCTTTTGCATGGGTTTTACAAATGAGTATGACCCTGTGCAATCAACATGATCTTAGGAGTTCTCGTGGGCATGTTCCTACCTTCTAGTTTCTTTCACAACTTTATCCGTTGTTTGGACACCAAGTTGCATATGTGTGTTGGATTTTTCCAATGCATTTGCTCTTGTTTTCTGTCAAAACATTCCACCTTGGGATGTCAGGAGAAAAAAACTCCAGTACCTCGTTCATCTTCAGGACCAGGTCAAAGTTTTGTAATCCGCAGATTGAAGAAATTTCATCATCTTCTACTCTGTTCCACCTTCGAGCATCACACTCCTTTATATCAAAAGGTTGTGCTGAGTTTCATGGCCTTAATGATGAAGTGATGCTCTCACACATCTTCACTCCCCCTTCCTCCAAGCTTGAATGCTTGAGTATGATGGGTCAGTGCATTGATGTGTGTATCCACTATTCCTAGCAATTTGTATTGCTTTGAAGAAGAGCTAAGAAAACATCTGTATCCTTCTTAGCACTATCGGTCACCCGGTCTCTATATAAAGTTGATCGTGTTATCAAATCCGTTCGTTCCGGTGCATATTCTTGGTCAAGGAGTTAGGTTCATACCAAAGCTCTCAAGACCTTATCGGGTGCTTTGAAAAGCAAGTTTCCTTCCGAATTTCGAGACATACCGGTAGGTTGTGATGTTCTGGTTGTCTTTCTAGAAGTGTCACCAGGTTTTACCTGACCGTGATGTCTAAACCAAGGGGTAATTTGAAATACTCCTCTTTCTCCAAGGAACTCTGCTGGATATCCCGGACTAGTTGGTTGAGCTTAAATACCAACTTGGAGAGTTGAAAGGCAAAAGCTCATCCTAACTTGTTCCTTTTGTTAAGGGATATCTAGTTTTCCTCGTGTTGAAGCAGGATAGTATCTCCTTTGCAGAAATGCTGTCATTCTACCTTGGTTTGATTTGGGCTATCGTCAGATCAAGTCCAGATTCAAGGGCTATCCTGATGGTGTTTTCACTCATGGTGTTTGGCCGAGTACACCTCATGTCCTTTGGTCTGACCAAATTTCTGCCTTGTTCATATATCATATGAATCCCTCCTCTTGGAGTGTTATGATAAGTGTGTTTTCGAGCCCATCGATGACATTCCTATTTTCTCCAAGTTGCGAGAGGCTCATGTTGAACAACTGGCAACAATGTTGGAAACTTTCGAGAACCAACTTTGTGTTATCACGAAGTTGTGTTCTGGATGTTCGAAGTGGCTTACTCCAGTTCATGTGCTTAAGGTGAAAGTTGTCGCCGTGGATTCGAGTAAAGTTTCTTGTTCCTTCGGGAATAATCCCCAATCGGTCATGCAGGTGTGGAGTATTCTTGAGATGGTTGGTTTTTACCTCCATTCACTTAAAGAAGTTTGCATCCACACTAAGCCACTGACTGACCATTTGTGAAAGAGAAGAAGTTTCAGGACTTCGTTATCTTTGTTATCATCTTCCCAACCAGGACTCCGATATGTTCTTTTACATGTAGTTCATGTAGGTGCAACCGTCTTTCGCAAGTTGCTAATACATGAGCTCCGCAATCTCGCTCATCTCTTGAGCTTGACACCATAGTCCATATCTTGAGAATCTAGTAAATATATCTCGTTGATAACCGGTGCAAACTCTTCGCTCAAACATACCAAGTCTAAGTTATCAATCCACTAACCAGAGCTGAATCTCAAGCAGCAACGATGGTTGGTGTTTCCTCAAGAGTATTGAATTAGGTCTTTTCAAACCCCGGTATGGTTGATGATGTGGTTGACACAACTAGCCGGAAGGCCTAATGTCATGTTCCTTTGAATCCGTAAGAACAACCACTCACTGTGAGAATTCTTACGTGACTCATTCTAAACAAGTTTCCTCACCGTCCTTCCGAACCAAAGTTTTACTTTCACTTGACTTGGACCTATAGAAGGCTTATCATGAGCCTGCTGTCGGTATCTAGAACATCCAGGGTAACTTGGAAGTTGATCTTTCCGTTGAACCTCCAAAAACTTTGTTCCCGTGGAAACAATTTCATCATGAGACCATCCCGTGGTGTTTTGTAACCGCCTTTGATCAGTTTCCTTTTTCAAGTTGTTGGTACTTGAAGTTCTGTTCATCTAACACATTGTGTGAATTTGTCAGTCACTTTAGCCATGGGATCTTAACCATGTGGTAAACGTATTGCTACGTCAAAACCACCATAGGAAAGAGATTCCTTATTCTTTCCGGTGTTTCAACCCTTGTTGGTTACCCATCCTTATGGTGTGGTCAAGAATTCCTCCTTTATTACGGTGTTCCAACATCCTTTGGTTACTCACCTTCTGTCGTGAAGTAACATCCCGATCTTTGACAAGGTTTTCAAGAAAGCTGTTATGGAATGGTTGAAAGTTCCATTATCTTCCGTGTCCACTCCGAAGAGTGAGCATGATCATGTATCAAATTCTCTTCGACGCACGAGTTACAGTGTTTTCTCGTGTTTTCCCTTCGTATACGGATATTACGATGTGGTATCCAAGACCATCCTCTCTATCTTGGTATTCTGTTTGAAGAAACCTCGATGTCACAAGTTGTCCAACCTTTCTTCTCGAAAAGGATTTAAAGTCTTGTGCAAAGCTCATATTCTAAATCCTTTCAAGACCAATCGTCCGAACACTTGAAATCATCTTCTATTCCCTCCGTTATCTTGATGTGTTTCATGCACGATAACTCAACCGTTCTTTATGAACATTCCTTCCATGAGTTACCCATGGGATACTCGATCTTTGTGAAGATCATTTTCCTAAGAGTTTCCCTCTTACCTAAGGTGTGTCCGTTCAATACTCCAAGATGCTACGGATCAACCTCTTCAAGAAGAGAACCGTAAGGTTCAAGAAGATCGCTCAAAACCGGTGTTCCTTCTTTCTTCTCCTTCGGGAATCTCGGGACGAGATTCTTGTAAGGGGGGTAGATTTGTAACACCCCAACTTTTGACACATTAGGGTGTGTGGTGTGTGTTCATATCATACATGCATGAAACAAAAATTCAAATCATGTTTTAACCAATTTAAATTTGGAATTTAAATGGTTTAAGAAATCTCACAGAAAGTACTTATTTTGGTTCCCAAAATTTTGTTCTAGAAAATATTTCAATTACACCAAAGAAGCACATGGTGTTGTTGGAAATTTCACAAGCTTTCCAAATATATTTTTTTGCCAAATTTTCTGTGCACAAAAAGGTCCCCAAACAGTTGTTTTCTGTCCTGTTTTATAATAGAAAAGGACCTCTTGGTGATTTTCAAAACTTTTCAGGGGGTTTTCTTGGAAACGTCTGTTGTCTTCTTCCTCTAGCAGAGAAGCAGCTCGCTGCCGCACTGCCATTCGTCGCCGATGCCACCTCCTCCTCCCTGCCTCTCTTTGCGCGGATAGGGTCCAGGAGACGCCTCGATCCCTCTCACTTCCCTCCCACCTCGAGTGCTCCCTCCTCTCTCTGTATTTCTGCCGCGAGGGAGCGAACCCTAGCTCGGGTCGGTAGTCGATGGCGCCGCCGATTCCGGCTGCCCCGCAACGAACCGAGCCTCTGTGAAGCTCCGTCGACCTCCACTGAACCTCCATGAAGAAGGAATCGAGCAGAGATGGCTCGAGTCGCCGAAATTCGGCCACCGTACTCATCTCCGGCCGCCGGCCATTTTCTGATGTCGCGGCCGATTCCGAGCCCGAACCACGTCGCCGGTCATCCCTCTACATTCATGGTGAGATTCTCTTCCTCGCAGACCCCTCCATCTGCTCCCTTTTTCTCTGGTTCGTCGGGGCATCGTGCATCGCCGGCCGCCGCCGCGCCTTTGGTCGCCGCCGTCTTCTCCGGTGGCCATCCGGCCAGCCGCCGCCACCCCTAGGACCCCCTCGGCCTCCTCTACGTCCCCATCTAGTCAATTTCACAAACGAATCGAAGAATCACTCGAATTTGGAGATCATCTGTGAAGAACAGGGAACGGTGATGTCATCACTGCGTCATAATGACGTCATAACTCCCTGTATTTAGTATTTCCATTAATTCCAGAAAAATGGTTAATTCTAATAATTTAATAACTATTGATTTATAATTCAGAAAAATAAAATAAAAATATGGTTGAGTTCAGAAAAATATTTGGAACCCAAAAATGTCACTTTCATACATGTTTGACACAATTCATTTTTGGACATTATTTAATATTGTTTATTCATTTAAAAATAGAAAAATAAGTTTTTATTCACCAAAATTAGAAAAATAAAAGTTATATACCAAAATGCTCAAAATGACAAATGCAACATGTTTATGATGTTTTCAACCTCATTTGAGCAACTAAAATTGCACTCACTTTCATAATCGTCCGAAACCCCCTCCGGGGCCTATTTCGGGCTAATTTCTGTAAAATTGCCTAATTGCCATACAAACCCTAGCAACCCATCAAACATATTTAGGGCTTTATTTCAGTGCATTAACTTGCTCATGCATACATATCACGCATTGCATCGATGCCATGGTTGATTGTTCTTCTTTGTTTCGGTGTTGTTTCCCTCTCGGTAGAACGTGACTCCGAAGAGAAGGCCATCAACCCCAATGACGAATACTTGATCCTAACCGACAAGTCAAGCACTTATTCCTGAAGACTTTATCTGGTTTTCTTTTAACCAAGGCAAGCATAACCTCTTATCTGCTCATATATGGTTTTCGAAGTGTTTTGGAATCTCGTATATTGCATGCGGTTCTAAACTATTTGATGTCAGTAGATAGAGTTCCCCTATATAATGCATAACCTAGATATCCTGATCCACTGCTCCTAGCAGCTATAGGTTTGTTTGTGCGCGCTCCGCTAAACCTTGTGAGTCTTGCTTAGCCATGCTTAGTTGTGATCTGATCCATCCGGTTGATGAATCTGGTCAATACGTGAATCATTTATATCAGGTTGTTGTGAATTGTATTACCTTTGATAACTTGACTAAATAACGGCATGGATGTGAGGCCACAATGGGTTGTGGCGTTTTGTCCTGTTCATGCCCCTAGGAGCGAGTTCTCGCCTTCGAAGCCAAGACTGAGCGTGCAACCACACGCGGGGCCTAACAGACCGCGCTCGACCAACTAACTTGTTTGGCCACGTCCATGAGTCACGTAGTTTGATCTTTCCATCTGCGTGTGAGTCAGAAAACGATTTGGAGAAAACTTAGGGCGTGACCGGGACAAGTGATGGACGTACTCGGATCTTGATCCCGACTCACAGAACAGGTGCCGTCAGGAGGTGGCCAACTCCCTGTTGACGGGGTGGCCCTGTTTGGGTTGACTCATGGATAGGGTCGAGCAAGGTAAAGGTCGTGGCCAGCCACCCTCTGCCGCGCTCCATGGACGAGCGTACATGTGGCGTTAAGAGTCGGATGGTACGTGTGGGTAAAGTGTACCCCCTGCAGGGATAAATCTCCTCGAGAAGCCGTGTCCACGGTTACGGACGACTTGGCAACGGATTCTGTGATCATAGATAACTTCAACGGAATGACTAAAACTTGTTAACCATGATTGAAGGGTGCCTCCCCGGAGATGCCGGGAGGGGTGATCCTTGTAGCATAAGTTAGTGTGGGTATGAGAAGGACTTGGTGGAATACAGAAAGATGATGATTTCAGTAGTTGAGTAGCTTCCTCATCTGTTTTCAAAACCTTCTATGAGACGTGCTATTCCTTCCTCAACTTGCAAAACAAAGATTGCTTTACGCAAATCAGCCTTCATGAAACCCTTTTATGAAAGCAGCAGATATATAATAGGTTAATTAAGTCTTGTTGAGTACCTCCCGTACTCAGGTTTGCTTAATTTTGGTTCAGGAGAAGAACTCCATCGGTGGTGATTCAATGTGGACATCGACGAGTAGTTCGGGTTTCCCAGGTAGCAGCCTGGAATCTATGGGCTGGGACGTCGCCTTATGTTGCGGCCTCTTAGGCCTTTTTGGTTCTTGTTGATTAGCAACATAATTTGCCTTCCGTTGTCTGATGAAATGTTGGGTCGTGTGACCTCTGTTTGTAAGCTATACTCTAGTAACACCTGTTTAATACAAGTTTCATGTTTAGAGTACTGCTTTGATCGGTTGTTGGTTTCGAGCTCATTGTTATACAGTTTTGGCTATGCCTGCATAGTTGTCGCAGTCGAGGGGTTGTGGAGCCGATGATCCATGTCCGAGCCCGCCTGTCGATGTGATCGGCCTGGGGCGAGGTAACCCCAGTAACCCTCGATTGTTGTTGCACTTTCTGGACACATAGCATCTCTGTATAGCTTTGGTCCCGTTTCCTCCAGTTTCATTCGATTCATGGACGCTTTGATATGCATAGTTGGTTATGACTAGCATGGATACAAGGAGTAGTAGATTGGGGATCCGGACTACGTGCCGATGAATCCGGTCTGCCTGCCGTTGTTTGTTGCGGCCGGGGCTGGTAACCCTGAAGCCCTTGTGGGTCCATGTCTAGGAGCACATAACAGTATGTATATCTCTGGGTCCGGGGTCGTGACAACGGTTTCCTCGCAGTTTGTTATTATGTAGTGCCTCATTTGATTAAGAGCTTCCAAAGACAGTGATTCACGGGCAAAACCTTTCTTGGAGTAATCAATGTTAGGAATATGCCCTAGAGGCAATCATGGATGATGTAATTCCCAATGTATTCATAAAGTTATTAAGTTGTCCTTGTTTTGAACATCTGATATATGTCATTGAATATGTGATTCGATTGGGGAACTATATATTCATGTTGTTCATACTAGATTGTCCTTGGTCATTAAGGTTGTGCTGGACACACACCCTAGACTAATGTGAGTCTTGGCTGATGACATGGTTCCACTTGTCATGGGCATGGTGATGCCATTCCAACGTTCACAGACTTGGCTAAAGAGTTTAGCAAGTCGGACCGACCCATATTGAGATGCAACGAGTATGTCGTCATTTGCATGTCTCAATCAATGTAATCCTTAGACCTGAGGTTGTCGCACAATCCGAGTTGTGGATCGCCGACTTAGGTTCTGTTAAACGCTGCTCTGTGACAAGGCAGTTATAAAGGCAGAGTTTGGGTCGAATGAGAAACAAGCTGCGTGATGTGGATAATCAAGATGGGATTTTGCCCCTCCGAATGGAGAGATATTCTCTGGGCCCTCTCGAGTGATATGATTCAGGAAGCATGGCCATGCGTGACTCAGTTAAGTGTTAACTGTGTTTGTTGACTAAGATTTAGTCAGATGAATCACATATCACGGACCGAGAAGAGAGTTGAGCTATTTAAGGGATGACGATAAATCGCCTATAGTTCGACAAGGTATATCGTGAGGAAAAAGGGATTAAGATGTAAATCACATTGGAAGGTATGTCGTCATGACTCAATGGGACTTGGGAGTCGGCACGTTCTGCTAGGAGCCGCTACCGATTGATCGATTGAGAGTCGGACTCTATTGTGTCCAAGTCGCCATGAGCCTGCAGGGTCGCACAGTTAAGAGCGGAAACAAGTATTGGTCGGGTTGGACCCAAACCGGAAATGGACTGAGTTTGTGAGTCGGACTCACAGAGGGAATGGGCCACAAGTGTTGTGAAGCCCAATACCATTCGCTATATAAAGAGGGGCACAGGTTGCCCAGCGGGCACGTTAGTCCACTCCCATGCGTTGGGAACCCTAGCCCCACTCAGTCCAGCCGTCGCACCGGACCTAGCAGTCCGCCGTCGGAGCTCCTCCTCGTACGTGTGGATACCGGCAGAGGTGTTGTATGTTCAACACTTCGAAGATCGCGGGATTGGATCGGCTGGATCGGATCGTGGGACTGCACTGCCCCGACGCGCTTCATCGATAATCCGCAACCGTGCATCTAGTGGTAATCATCGTGGCCTTCTACCTCGGCTAGATCTTGGAAGTACCGCGTAGGAAAAAGTTTTGTTTATCTCTACGCGTTCCAACAGTGGTATCAGAGCGGTAGCTTCTGGTATTAGGCCCGAGATCCGTACATATGTGATATGTAGTTAGCGTTAGATGTGATCTAATTGCTTTTTTGGTTGTCGGTCTATGAGATAGATCGGTTTTATACAAAGTTGATTGGATCAATTGTACTCGGGGTTAATGGATGATCAGGTTTCCGTGATCATACTGCTAAGGTCGTGGAACAACTTACCCCTACCGGTCGGTTTCCGCCATCGGGGTATACCGTGACACATAAATCCAGTTGCGGTGATCGTCGATCAAAGAGTTTGATCGAATCGGAATACATATCAGATTTGGGTAAAATCGTTGCCGCCGGCTTCGCCCTGTCGTAGCGCCTTAGATGTCGTTTCGAGTTTCACAACGCCGGTAGATATCGTATCTATGCATAACTTGTTTTTGCAGGAAGTTGTGAATGGTATAGCTTATGTGCATGTGATGTGTGTAATCCATACATGATCTGCGTATCATGTTTTTGTCAGCCAGCTGGAGCCTAGGTGCTGTCATTTTATTGTATTACGGTCTGCGTGTCGGATTCTCTATGTAATTTTCATTTACTAGCTAGTGTAGCTTGTTGGAGAACCCGGATGACATGCTTTTCGATGTACAAGTCGGCTACATGGAGCAAGATGGCACGTGACAAGAGTTGGCACGAGTCGACTTGCAAGCTTCGTGGAGATGGAGATCACCATGAAGAGAGCCATACCATTTCACATTATAATTGCTTTATTTGTGTTATTGTTATGTCTCTATTTACCTCTATTTAGATAGTTGGTAGATTTTAATCCCTCAAAGAAGGTCTAGTCGGTCGCCCCGCCAGTGCTGCACCATCACAAGTCGGACATTCTTGGTAGTGGGCTCATAAAATTGAGGTGCTACCAATTCTTTCCGGTTAGGTGGGTTTGAGTCGGACTCTTACAAGCAGAAGCACTTGGTAATCTAGAAGAGTCCATCACAACGGTTGTGGGGTTCGGGGCGAGGTAGGTTGGGAGCCGGGGCATGTGATGCCACCCAACTAACAGGAGTCGTATTGGATACGATTGGCAATGTGTTGCCTACCTAGATCACTTGACGGCTAGCGGTGATGCTAAAGCTCACTAGTCGGCTTGCTTATTTAGGATCTTGAATCACTTAGCAACCATCGGAGGGGTGTTGGCTCTAGTGGGAGCATAAGTATTAAAGCGTTTAATATGCCTGCTCTATAATGAATACATGTCTTAAGTGTTTTGCATATTTTCTGTTGCAGATCAATGGCACCTAGCAACCTTCCTCAGTTGTCCACTTTTGCGTTGAGGTCAATCCTAGAGAAAGATAAGCTTAATGGAACTAATTTCACCAACTGGTACCGTAATCTGAGGATAGTCCTCAAGCATGACAAGAAAGAACATGTTCTAGAAACTCCACTTCCAGAAGAGCCAGATGTTGATACGACTGTCGCTGTCATGAATGCCTACCGTAAGACTAGAGATGAGTCTACGGAAATTAGCTGTCTTATGCTTGCACACATGGAACCGGACTTGCAGTAGTAGTTCGAAAATGTTGAGGCCTACGATATGATCGAAAGCGTCAAAAGTATATTCCAGGCTCAGGCAAAGACCGAGAGGTATCAAGTCTCTCAAGCTTTGCTGGGCTGTAAGCTGAAAGACGGCGATCCACTGAGTCCGCATGTAATCAAGATGATTGGTTACATACAGTCTCTGGATCGGCTGGGTTTCCCAGTTAACGAAGAGTTCGCTACTGCTATATTCTGAACTCTCTTCCTAGTGCGTATGGTCCGTTCATCTCGAACTACCATATGCATGGTATGGATAAGAGTATCACTGAATTACATGGGATGCTCAAAACGGCAGAGGCTGATCTTAAGAAAGGCGCCAGTCAAGTGTTGATGGTGCAGAATAAGGCTAAGTTCAAGAAGAGTTCTTGGACTAAGAAGAAGAAGGATAAGTCAGGAGGCAACGCCCATGGCCCTGTCCAGAGAGCTTCCTCAAAGACTAAGCCTTCTCCTACAGCCGGAGCCAATTGCTTCTATTGCAAGCAGGATGGCCACTAGAAGAGGAATTGCACCAAGTATCTGGCTGACAGAGCCAAGAGTGGAGGTGTGAATTCCAACTCAGGTACGCTTGTGTGCAATGTTATAGACATTTATCTTGCTGATGCGCCTAATAGTTCTTGGGTATATGATACCAGATCAGTTATTCACATATGCAACTCGTTGCAGGGACTGGTAAGAACTAGGAGCGTGGCAAGAGGAGAGGTTGATATTCGGGTCGGCAACAAGGCGAGAGTCGCTGCGTTGGAAGTCGGCACGATGCAACTTCATTTACCTTCAGGATTTTTAATGGAATTAAATAATTGTTATTATGTTCCAGTGCTTAGTCGAAACATTATTTCCGCCTCATGTTTGATGAGACAAGGTTATGAGTCGAATATTAAGAATAATGGTTGTTCTTTATATTTGAAAAATATGTTTCATGGCTTTGCACCCGTTCAGAAAGGGTTATTTGTTTTAAATCTTGATAGTGAATCAGTCTATAACGTAAATGTTAAAAGGTTGAAACAAAATGATCTGAATATGACTTACTTTTGGCACTGTCGGCTTGGTCATATAAGTTGGAAGTGCATGAAAAAGCTCCATGATGATGGACTTCTAACTTCGTTCGACTTAGAGTCATTCGAGACATGCGAATCATGCCTACTAGGCAAAATGACCAAGACACCTTTTGCAAGGAGTTGTGAAAGGGCGTCCGACTTGTTGGAACTAATACATAGTGATGTATATGGTCCAATGAGCACGACAGCCAGAGGTGGTTATGAGTACTTCATTACCTTCACTGATGATTTGAGTAGGTATGGATATATCTATTTAATGAAACACAAGTCGGAAGCCTTTGAAAAGTTCAAGGAATTCCAGAGTGAGGTACATAATTAGCTAGGCAAGAAAATAAAGTTTCTACGGTCAGACCGTGGAGGCGAGTACCTGAGCCATGAGTTTGATGACCATCTAAAGAGCTGTGGAATAGTTCCTCAACTCACTCCGCCGGGTACACCGCAGAGAAACGGCGTATCGGGACGGAGAAATCGGACATTGTTGGACATGGTACGATCAATGATGAGTCGGGCAGATCTACGTTTATCATTTTGGGGTTATTGTCTAGAAACTGCAGCATTCACACTAAACAGAGTACCATCAAAGTTAGTAGAGAAGACACCACATGAGATGTGGACTGGCAAAATGCCAAGTTTGTCTTTTCTTAAGATTTGGGGTTGTGAAGCATTTGTCAAGCGACTTCAGTCGGACAAGCTCACGCCCAAGTCAGATAAGTGTATTTTCGTGGGGTATCCGAGGGAAATCTTGGGGTACTACTTCTACAACTGAGAAGAGGGCAAAGTGTTTGTCGCTCGGAATGGTGTCTTCCTTGAGAAAGAGTTTCTCAGTCGGGGAGTCAGTGGGAGCACAGTGCAACTCGAAGAAATTCGAGAGGAACCAGCTAGGGGCGAGTCAGCAATGGCCTTGGAGGCTGAGCCAGTCGTGGTACCTACGCCGGTAACAGCACCTGAACCACGGAGATCTGCCAGATTACAAAATGCTCGTGATGTTTTACTGTTAGACAGTAATGAGCCGGAAACTTATTCGGAAGCGATGGTGGGATCTGATTCCGAGTCATGGCTTGGAGCCATGAGATCCGAGTTAAAGTCCATGGATGAAAACCAAGTTTGGAATTTGGTTGATCTGCCTGACGGTGCAAGACCCGTCGAGTGCAAGTGGGTCTTTAAGAAGAAAATTGATATGGATGGAAATATTTCCGTCTATAAAGCACGACTTGTCGCGAAGGGGTTCCGACAGGTTCAAGGAGTTGACTACGACGAGACCTTCTCGCCCGTAGCGATGCTTAAATCAATTCGGATCATGTTAGCCATAGCAGCCTATTTCGACTATGAGATATGGCAGGTGGATGTCAAGACGGCTTTCCTTAATGGAAATTTAACTGAGGACGTGTATATGATACAGCCCGAAGGTTTTGTCGATCCAGCTAACGCTGACAAGGTATGCAAACTTCAAAAATCCATTTATGGGTTGAAGCAAGCATCTCGGAGTTGGAACTTTCGCTTTGATGAGGTAGTCAAATCGTTTTGCTTCATCAAGAGAGATCATGATTCTTGTTTATACAAGAAGTTTAGTGGGAGCAAAGTAAATTTTCTAATCTTATATGTGGATGACATATTGCTGATTGGAAATGATGTCATGATGTTGCAAGAAACCAAAGAGTCATTGGAAAGGAGTTTCTCAATGAAGGATTTGGGTGAGGCGACTTACATATTAGGAATCAGGATCTATAGAGATAGATCAAGGCGGCTCATTGGATTGAGTCAGAGTACATATCTGGACAAAGTTTTGAAGAAATTCAAAATGAAAGAGTCCAAGAAGGGATTCTTGCCGATGTCCCATGGCATAAAACTTAGCAAGACTCAGTGTCCTTCGACGACTGATGAGCGAAGTCGGATGAGTGTGATCCCGTATGCTTCGGCAATCGGATCCATCATGTATGCCATGATTTGTACTAGGCCAGATGTTTCCTATGCTCTAAGTGTTACGAGAAGATACCAGGCTGACCCTGGCGAAGTCGACTGGGCAGCGGTTAAAAACATCCTTAAGTACTTGAGAAGAACTAAGGAAATGTTCCTAGTTTATGGAGGTGATGAGGAATTCAGTGTAAAGGGTTACACGGATGCGAGCCATCTCACCGACTCAGATGATTCTCGTTCGCAATCTAGATACGTGTTCGTAATGAACGGAGGAGCTGTGAGCTGGAAGAGTTCCAAGCAAGATACGGTGTCTACATCTACAACAGAGGCTGAGTATATTGCTGCCTCAGAGGCGGCAAAGGAAGCTGTTTGGATCAGGAACCTCCTGATAGATCTTGGTGTGGTTCAGGACGCGTCCAATCCATTGGAATTATATTGTGACAACAATGGTGCTATCGCACAAGCCAAGGAACCTAGACAACACTAGAAGAACAAACATATACTCATGCGGTACCACCTCATTCGCCAGTTTGTCGAACAAGGTGATATCAAGTTATGCAAAGTACACACGGATGCAAACATTGCAGATCCTTTGACAAAGGCGCTACCACAGCCTAAGCATGAGGCGCACACGAGAGGTATGGGCATTAGATGCCTAGGCATATGATGCCAAGATGATTGACTCTAGTGCAAGTGGGAGACTGTTGGGAATATGCCCTAGAGGCAATCATGGATGATGTAATTCCCAATGTATTCATAAAGTTATTAAGTTGTCCTTGTTTTGAATATCTGATATATCTCATTGAATATGTGATTTTATTGTGGAACTATATATTCATGTTGTTCAGACAAGATTGTCCTTGGTCATTAAGGTTGTGCTGGACACACACCCTAGACTAATGTGATTGTTGGCTCATGACATGGTTCCACTTGTCATGGGCATGGTGATGCCATTCCAACGTTCACAGACTTGGCTAAGAGTTTAGCAAGTAGGACTGACCCATATTGAGATGCAACGAGTATGTCGTCATTTGCATGTCTCAATTAATGTAATCCTTAGACCTGAGGTTGTCGCACAATCCGAGTTGTGGATCGCCGACTTAGGTTCTGTTAAATGCTGCTCTGTGACAAGGCAGTTATAAAGGCAGAGTTTGGGTCGAATGAGAAACAAGCTGCGTGATGTGGATAATCAAGATGGGATTTTGCCGCTCCGAAGGGAGAGATATTCTCTGGGCTCTCTCGAGTGATATGATTCAGGAAGCATGGCCATGCGTGACTCAGTTAAGTGTTAACTGTGTCTGTTGACTAAGAGTTAGTCAGATGAATCACATATCACAGACCGAGAAGAGAGTTGAGCTATTTAAGGGATGACGATAAATCGCCTATAGTTCGACAAGGTATATCGTGAGGCAAAAGGGACTAAGATGTAAATCACATTGGAAGGTATGTCGTCATGACTCAATGGGACTTGGGAGTTGGCACGTTCTGCTAGGAGCCGCTACCGATTGATCGATTGAGAGTCGCACTCTAATTGTGTCCAAGTCGCCATGAGTCTGCAGGGTCGCACAGTTAAGAGCGGGAGCAAGTATTGGTCGGGTTGGACCCAAACCGGAAATGGACTGACTTTGTGAGTCGGACTCACAGAGGGAATGGGCCACAAGTGTTGTGAAGCCCAATACCATTCGCTATATAAAGAGGGGCGCAGGTTGCCCAACGGGCACGTTAGTCCACTCCCATGCGTTGGGAACCCTAGCCCCACTCAGTCCAGCCGTCGCACCGGACCTAGCAGTCCGCCGTCGGAGCTCCTCCTCGTACGTGTGGATACCGACAGAGGTGCTATACGTTCAGCACTTCGACGATCGCGGGATTGGATCGGCTGGATCGGATCGTGGGACTGCACTGCCCCGACGCGCTTCATCGATAATCCGCAACCGCGCGTCTAGTGGTAATCATCGTGGCCTTCTACCTCGGCTAGATCTTGGAAGTACCACGTAGTGAAAAGTTTTGTTTATCTCTACGCGTTCCGACAATCAACTGCACTCATTATGCTAATCCCTGTTGGTGCTTCATCTGTAGCTCCATCTGTATGGCGTTCGGACTGACTTATTTTTGTAGGCGAGCCTTGAACGAATCGACTGCAGAACGTCATGCACTCTTCAAGTATGTACCCCTCTGCAATTGAACCTTCTGGATGAGCCTTGTTACGTACATATCCCTTCAACGTACGCAGGTATCTCTCAACTGGATACATCCATCTATACTGTACAGGCCCTGCCAACCATGCTTCTTGAGCTAGATGAATTGGGAGATGCATCATAATATCAAAGAAAGACGATGGTGGATAGATCATCTCTAGCTGACATAGAATTTCAGGAATTTGGTCGGCTAAATTCAGCAGATCTTCATCCCTTAACTCCTTGGAGCATAAATCAGAAAAGAATTTACTGAGCTGAAGCAATGGGGTAAGGACATTCTCTGGCAGAAGCTTGCGCAACGCAATAGGAAGAAGTTTCTGTAATATAACATGGCAGTCATGAGTTTTGAGTCCACTAAACTTGCACTGCTCGAGGACCACACATCCCTTAATGTGTGAAGCATAGCCATCAGGCATCCGTATGCTCTGCAGAAACCCGAGGAGCATTATCTTCTCTTCCTTTTTTAAAGCATACACGCCTTTCTTCATTGTGTACTTATCCTTACCGGCGGGCTTTGCAGGCTGATCCTCCCTAATTTTCAACAACTCCAAATCAAGGCGAGCCTTCGTACCATCCTTTGTTTTCCCATCCATCTCAAGCAAAGTACCCAGAATGCTGTCACAAATGTTCTTCTCGATGTGCATAACATCCAAATTGTGCCTCACGAGCAAGTGCTTCCAATACGGCAGCTGGAAGAACACACTTTTCTTCCGCCAATTGTGCCAGGGATTTGTTTTCCGGTCGCTTTCTCTTATTTGACCGCCCAAATGGTTCATGTTGAATGCTATCAAGCTCCTCTAGAACTTCACTGCCTGTAAGTGGCACCGAGGCGTCTCTATTTTCTGCCTTGTTGTTGAACATAACCTTGTTTCGACGCCATTTCTGTTTTTTCCGTGGAAAACGTCGGTGTCCCATGTAGCAATGCTTTCTACCAAACTGGAGCCATAAAAAGTCTGTATGCTTGTGGCAGTAAGGGCATGCTAGCTTGCCTTTTGTGCTCCAACCACTCAGCATTGCATAAGCCGGGTAGTCATTGATGGTCCACAACACACATGCATACAACGTGAAATTTTCTTTAGTTGCAGCATCATATGCTTCAACACCATCCTCCCATAGAACTAACAATTCATGAATCAAAGGCTGCAAGTACACATCAATGTTATTTCCTGCTGACTTTGGTCCTGGAATAATCATTGACATTATCCAGTTCTCTTGTTTCATACACATCCATGGTGGCAAGTTATATGGGATCAGAATGACAGGCCATGTAGTGTGTGATATACTCATGAGCCCAAAGGGGTTGAATCCATCTGAAGCAAGGCCAAGCCGAACACTGTGAGCATCTTTTGCGAATTCTTTCTGACTATATTTATCATCAAGGTTTTTCCAGGCCTTCGAATCTGCAGGATGCCTCATTATTCCATCATCTTTATGTTTCTCCTTATGCCATTTCATATCAGTTGACATATCTTCTGTCATGTACAGCCTTTGCAGTCTTTGAATGAGTGGGAAATACCATAGAACTTTCCGTGGCACTTGCTTCTTTGATTTATGGATCGATGAATCAGCTTTGTCTACGGTTGGACTGGATTTCCATCGAGACGTATGACAGACAGGGCATTCTTGGGCATCAGCATACTCATTACGGAATATCACACAAGCATTATAGCATGCGTGTATCTTCTTGTAATCCAGTCCAAACTCTCAAATGACCTTCCTTACTTATGCGAGATTAGTAGGAATGCATTGACCCTTTGGCAGCACCTCCGTGAACATCCGCAGCATTAAGTCACATGCTCTGTTGGTCATCCCAGACACGCACTTGATTTGGTAAAGCTTCACAATGAAAGATATCTTTGTGACCTCCTCACAACCTGGGTACAACGATGTTTTTCCCTCTTCCAATAGTTTGTAGAACGCCTTTGCAGATGCATTTGGCTCCTGTTTCATTCCATCACCGCTCGTGTCTCCTACATTACTTTCCACTTTTGTGGCCCTTATGAGAGTTTGGAGCGTGTCACATATCCCTTCATCACCACCTGCAGCGTCTTCATCATCAGAATCTTCAGCCATGTTGTCCTCCTCGGGTTCACCATGGAATACCCAATTTTTGTAGGACGGATCCATCCAATTCTTAAGCAAGTGCATATGGACCTCCTTTTTAGTTTTATGAGCATTATTCAGACATTTCGTACACGGGCAAAAGATTCTTGCGTCTGGTTGAGCACCATCAAAACTAAATTCCAAGAAACTCTCGATGCCACTTTGCCACTCCACAGAATCTCTATCCTTCTCCATCCAGCTCTTGTCTTGTGACATTTTGCGTTATCTCCGTTTAGCCAGTCTTGTAAAAAAAAGGAGCTGCATTAGTTCATGCGTAAGTATTTCGAAACAACACATACATCAGAGAGACAGGCATAATGGTCTTTCAAGTCAGTAAGAATTGCAAGGGATTACATTAGACATTACTTCACAACACATCGTTCGATTTAAACTAACACTTACACCTGAAACTGACATGGCTATGAAAATATAAAACCTAGTTCGTACCTGAATTCCTGACATTGCTATGAATATTAAACTAACACTTACACCTGAAATTGATAAAACAGACACGCATATGTGAACACTAGCAGCTAGTCTATTTGACAGCAATTGCAATCGCCATTAACTTCATCGAACCGGCAGGATGGAAACCAAGGATTTCATCAGTATTGGTACAAACCTTGTAATTGCGTCTGACGAGCGGCGGATACAGCGGTTGAGTACAAGTCGGCGGGGCAGCGTTGGCGGCAGTTCAATAGTTTACGCTAATCGAATTCAGATGGCGGCGAGGTAATAGTGGCGGATTGGTCGGTCGCGCAGGGCCGATACGGCGGCGAAGTCGCCTGAGGGCGGATAGGGCGGCGTTGTCGTGTGCGGGTGGGGCAGTTTGGAGGAGACCGGGCGGACATACGTAGCCCTTTCGCTCGCCCAATGGCCCAACCGGAGTATGGGCCTATTTATTGTACAATTTGTCTTCACATCCCATTTGGCTTGTGAACAATATGTTTTTCCCTTGGCAATAACGTTCAAGTATTATAAATGCTATATTAAGTTTTACTAGTTTCATTTTATGATTAAATTTATTCATTTCTTCATTTTTAAATGCATTGTTGTGTTAATATTCAACACTAGTAGGAAAAGCCTTGTTAGTGGTGTGGCTTTTCTTCAATTCTGGCGTGAAACTCGTATGCCACTGCTATCTAGGTGTCCACTGGCGTGTTTCTGGACTCGACACAGGTTACTACATGATCATTGGCGTTGATGTCATAGTCCACATCACTATTCTATAGAAATCGGTAAATAAAAAGGGTATGTAATATTGACTAGAAGCACACAAATGGTATTCAATTATGAGATAACATAACAACCATTAAAAAAATTCGCATAAACATTCATAGATTAAACCAGATAGTACTCAGCATTAACATATAATCTAAAAGTTCGCATAAAGATAGAACTCTCATCTACAACCACGATACCTACTCATCATCTGACTGAATAATGACAACATGTGTATCCTCAGTAGGGAGCTATGGGAACATCATCTTCGGTGTCTTCAGCATCATCAGGTCGATCGTAGAGGAAGTAGGTGGACACATCACTTTCATCGAGATAGAATGTCAATCTCCTTGTTGGATCCATCTCGTAGCGTTCCACAAGCTGGCCCCATTGCTGACCACTGAAGTATATTTTTCCATCCTCATGTGTGACAAGAACTTTGTGAAGGTGGTCTGGCACTCTCAAGCTCACCAAGTTCACCTCGAGAGTTCTAGGGTGGTCCCAAATTGCAACTTGAATATGCTCCAAAAAGTCACGCCTGTATCTGCAAGGTATGATCTGTGAAAAAACCAGAAGTACACATTTTTAGTACAATTTTTTTGTCAGTTTTCAAAAAGTAGATTGACCGAAAGTATATACCAATCTGTTTTCAAACCCCTCTGGTAGAACAATGGTAAATTTCTTGTTCATGCACTCCTTGTAGCCACACTGTTCACATACATCCATTGCATGCGGTGGTGCATTGCATACACTGAATTCAGATACACATCTAACCATTTACCATTAAAAAATCAACTTAAATCTAACAATGTACATCTAATTTTGGTGGCTGAATAAACTTAAATCTAACAATGAAAATCTAATTTCTAAGTCAATCTGCATCTAAAATCACAATAATCATCTAACATATAACTCAATCTACATCTAAACCTAACAATGAACGGTACGGCGGCCGGGGAAACTTACCTGCGGCGCGGCGACTGGATGGCTCGAGGACGACGGTGGAGGTTGCGGCGGCGTTTGTCGCGGCGTCGTTCCGTCGGTGTCGGTGTAGGCGGCCCCGTGGTCGCGGTCGTCCGTCGGTGCCGTGGAGAGGGCTAGGCCGCGATGGGGGATCGGGGGGCAGAGAGGGCTAGCCATGGCGGCGGTGGGGGATCAGGGGTTGAGAGGGAGAAGACTCGAGTTCGTGTGTTTAGCAGTTGGTGTGCGTGTAGCAATCGATTAAATTAGAGTATAAATGGTTTTCCTCAAAATTTCATTATGTGAATGGTGCCTCCACATTTGATCTTTCATAAATTGGTCCTTAATGATGAAGCCAATGATAAACCGTGCCCACCACATTTGATTCCCTCATCCTGGTTAAATGTTGTTGCACCGTGGTGGCGCATGCTGGTGGTCGGTTCGTCCGGTGGTTGCGAGGATCGCCTTTGCGGGGCACCTAGGCGACGGATCGTCAGGGATGGTGGTGAGGGTGTGTTTGGGAGAAATCCTTGTCGGAGTACCGACATTAGAGCGGTGTCGCCATCGGGTGGGATCCTCCCTTCATGAAGGGCATCGTGTCTACCCTGCATCCGCCGCCCCGATGTGCCGGGGGAAACCCTAGAAGCGCGACTATCCATGTTGAAGGTGTTGATTGGTACTTGACGTCCCAGTGCTAGAAGCGTGGTGGTAGTTTGTAGGTGGGCGCAGCGGTCGTTTCGTCTCGATCCACTTCTGTCTCCTTTTATTTTCTTCTTTGGCGTTTATTGGTTGTCGCCTCAGCCGGCTTTGTATCAAAACTGTTGTATCGGGTGGTTGCAATATTTATATAGCGGTGATTCAGCCTATTTTGCTAGAGCATGGGGAGAATATCCTGTGATACTAGCCCTCTTGCATGCTCCCATGGTACCGTTTCGAATAAATGAAGTTTGGGTGATTCAAAAAAATCTAGGAAAAATCATGAGTGTTCACATGAAAAGTTTCTACAATGTGTAATAATTTTATGTCCAGATACGAAAGTAATATTGACTAACCAAAAAGACAAATCCAAATGTGAATATATAGTGCATTTTTTCTGATTTGTACTTTTTGTTTCTCAATGTGTAGGTCGAATTTGGACCTGAATTTTTTTAACATTATGTAGAAAAATTGTTTGGGAACATTAATATTTGTTTCCGGAATTTTATGAAACATCTATAGTTGATTTTTTAAAATGGTAGCATGGGAGAACAAGGGGCTAGTACCACTCTATATTTTTCCCATTGAGCATGTGTGGTTTGCACCCCTGTTTACATTTATATGAGTCATAAAATTCAATAAAGTAAAGCAAAAATGGTAAAGCTCAGCACAAAAAACAAAATGACATCATGAAAGTAGTAAAACTAAAAAAACATAACTTTTAAATTGTGTGAGAATTCGGCAATCTAATATAGAGTCTTAACACGGTTTTTTATTGTAGCAACGGGGCTGCATGCATATAGTTGCACACAGAAACCATCATCACTGTATTCCTATTACAGACCAATTTCAGGGACATGGGTAGCAAACAAGTAGAGCCCTTTAGTGTCTTGGTATAGCAAGAACAACATCTTGTCACCCTGTTTGAGATGACTTTCCTTCGCCATGAAATCTTTCCACCCGCTGACGCACAAGCGACCATGAAGCTCAGAAATTGAATATGTCGATGTCACCTCAGTTTTTGGGTAGCAAACAATAGTGATGGTACCATTTCTTTCCATATGTGCAGGAATCAGACGGCTTGGAATTTTCTGTTGCATGCAAAGACTTAAAGTCAAGAGAAAACCTATCGCAAAATAATCATGTTAAAAGAAAGGAAAATAGAACAAGTGTACACGTATTACTTTGCGCATAAGAGAAGATGTGTTCTTGAAGATTTACCACGTGTTTATTGAAGTTCTCGCTGTTTGTCCAATTCAGAGTATGCATCACTCCGACAACCAGTTTTGCTTCTCATACTCTCCAGCTCTGTGGAACAGAACAGTGTAATCCAAGTTTTCAACAGCGTCGATCACCGTCTCCATCATCCTCCAGTTAATCATGGTCCCATCAGTGGTAGAGAGTGAGTCAACAATGTGACGCCTCTCAGGGGACATCTGGTAGTATGCTGTAAAAATGTAATACGCCTGAAATTAGTGGAGTACACAAGCCGCAACCAAGTAATATAGTAATGTTTATGTGCACAACATAATATTTTTTGTATTAAGTAAGAACTTACATGGATGGATGATTGGGTCATTTCCAGTTATGACCTCAGTTTGGCCTCGACGTGTGTCAGTTTTGAATATTAGCTCCATACCAACCTTTAATTTGTAAACTCTGCTAAATTCTTTCCAATATTTTCCATTCAAAAAGGTTATCCCATCAATGCTGGTAAGCTCAACAATGAATGCAAAACCTTCATTGGTTAACAGTGTTGCTTGACAACTTGTGTTCTCCAATGGGAAAACAACATGCATGTTTAGGAAATAAGTTCTGATGTAGCAGGGGATCACCTAAATAAGAGCATGTATTTTATTAAATTATGAGCCAGTAGTAAATTGGACTTACTATAAATAGATATATCCTACAAGAATAGCTATTTGTACCTTTTCCTATAATTGAACATTGAAGCAATAGTCCTGTACTGCAAATAACTGAACATGCACTCATAGTTTCAGAATGGTACCCTTCAACTATTGAAATTGCATGTAGGTAGTTGATAAAAAAACACACGTCCATAACTAATAGAGATCACAGTCACAAAAGTTTTGCTAGCTAGATCAGCTACGTATGTTACATGAATTATTAACACATGACACAATGAGTACTAGGACCGGTAGATATGCTACGTATATTACATGTGAATAACCACAAAAAAAATCAAATCCCATTTGTACATGAGTAGATTAGAATCCTTACCGTCTTCTCCTCAAATCCCTCTACAAGGGTTATGACGAAATAATCAGTAGTCATGGCCTCACTGCCACACATCTCGAGTTTGTCAAAACAAACTGGACACTGCGAGAAAAAAAGAATAAAAACCATCAGATCTGATGTGATAATCACGATCAAGAGGAAAAATGATACGTAAGATCGAGTTGGCACGTCTTTGCTTGGCGCCATGGTCGAAGTGGAGCGTGCGCCGGCCGGTAGACTACTTCTTGGTCAAAGTCGTGTGGCAGGGCTGGCGGCGGCGAACACGTGGCGAGGGAGGCATGTGAACGAGGCGGTTTATTGCCAAGCGAGAATAATAACTCGCTGCCTAGGTCAGGCCGTCGCGTAGACTAGGTAGCTGGGTTTGATGGGACAATTCGTGGGTCGTGCTAGCCATAGTGTAAGTTTATTAAATTAAAATTAGGTTTATTAGTTTAGGCCCACAAACAAGTGACTGCTTTGTACAACCTTGCGTCTATGTACCCACACGGCACAGGTGTTTCCCATTTTTTTTTCTATCGATTTCACACGGAAACCACTTCGACTCTGCTCCTTCCACAATTAATATTAATACTCCCTTGTTCTTCTATGTTTTTCACTCGTATTCTCCACTCTCTTCTTCTTCCAACCGCTGCACTCCACTCTCTTCTTCTTCCAGCCGCTCCCCTCTCTTCTTCTTCCAAGCATGGATGAACAGAAGTATTTCCGCCGCACGTTGAAGGTCCCCATCCACGGCGAGGAAACCATCAACGTCATGTACACCAACGACCCTGCCGAGGTGCAGCGTATCGTAGACATGTACCAGCAGTGGATTGATAGCGGATAAGAAAGGTTCATGGGCCTGGATTTCGAATACACATCCCACAGGTCGGAGATAGACAAAAGGATCGTCGTCGTTCAGCTTGCATTCCGCCGCAACGTGCTGGTGTACCATCACTCCAGGTAAAAGACAATTTTCCTCTTGTTTTCTGCAACTAGTACTCATCTAGATGTTCTTGTGATTTCTATTTTGTTATTTCTCGTTGTTGTGATTGGTGCTACTAGTACTTTTCTAAACTCTTGTTACTTGTGTACTTCAGTGGTGACTGGTGGCAATCTGCGACGCTGGGTGATCTTTTTCGTTTTGGCGGCGTCAAATTAGCAAGTGTTGACAGCACGAATGACAAGAAAGTGCTCGCAAGAACCTGGAACTTTTCTATTCCAAAAGAAAATTATGAGGATATCCAAGATCTATACTTTGATGTGTTCAACCAAAAGAAAGTTGGAATGGCTACCATGGCAGTAAAACTTATTGATCCCTTCTACAAAGACATAAAGAAGAAGGATTATCGGTGGCACAACTACTGGGACAACAAGAAGCTGGACATGGAACACATCAACTATGCTGCAATTGATGGGTTCCTCTCCCTAGAGTTGTACCGTGTGCTCAAGCCCATGAGTGACGCCAAGAAGACCGGAGAGGGAGGCAGATCATTGAGGGCGAGGGCGAGCCGCACTTGGCACTAGATCACTTGCTGCGGTGTAGTATATATGCTACTTTTGGTCCTTGTAATTAGAGTTTATGTTTAAGTGTCGATGAAAATTATTCGAGTAGTTTGAGCTATGGATTAATCTTGGTACTTTTGTTCATATTGTAAGTGCTATATCTAATTAGTAATGCAAATTATGTTACGTGAACTCTGGTTTGAACCCAATGACAACTCTCCCTCGCTGGCGGTGTTCGAGTCGGTCCCTCCTCGAGGCAGAACTAGTCCTGTCGCCCTTCTCCTTTGGGTGGTGCGTCGACTAGGGATGTCAAGATGGAGTTTGTTATTCCTAAGAGGAACCAGCATCGGTGGCGACGCGGCTGTGATCTCTGTTTAGGAAAGGCCTTCTCTTGTGTTTGGTTTTTGCGTCTGTGGGGCAGTTCTCGGACTAGCCGGTGTGGGGTGGTGTAAGTGATAGTGTTGCTCGCAACGAACTGTCAAGTTCATGTACTCAAACCACTATCTCCTATAAAAACCAGGTGCCCAATTGCGTACCCTCGAAAAAAGAAACAATTCTTTAACAATATTAATAAGTTGTGCTGAACAGTAACATAAAAAGGACATAATGTTTCACATAGTGCATCATGCAGTAGTACGGGAAGCAACACATAGTTTAAACAAAAGAAACATTGTCTTCACGGGCACAACTTAGAAAATCTTGACAACTGGGCCATCTTCCATGGGATCAGGTCTGTGGAATGAGAGAATTCACCTTACGAAAGGTGACTTGTTCTCCCAGCCACTCGTACCTCTTCCCGTGACACCTTAGCACGTCATGTTTACGCATCTTGATGTAAAGATGCGCGGAGTGTCCCTCTTCGTGAGACTGGACAATTCGCCAGTTGGTATTACCCAACTTGCTAAGGAGTACACGTGAAACCATGAAAGATGATGGTCGCTCATTCGGCGTTACCACAGCTTGAAGAACCTTGTCGGTGTGCACCCCCTTTTGCTCCTTAAGCTGAAGTATCACCAGATCGGAGACATGGACTGAGCATGCTGATTTTTCATCAACATTTGGTGATCTTGGAGGTTCTTCTTCAACATCTTCATCATCTTCTCCAGAGCCTCCATCCAGAGAACCATGACCATCTGACAGAGCCAGCCCCCCATCAAATGACTCTTCTTCAACTCTCGGCTCCTAAAATGCAATAAGCCAATATGTTAAATGAAAACTGAAGTTCCTCATTCGTTTTTAACTTTGATATCATTTATTGCCAAAGAATTCAAATGGATATGAAATGTACAACCTATACTAAACCCAGTATATCATAACCAAATCTGATAATTACAATCCATGTAGGCATGCACGTTTAATTAACCTAAAAGGTACTATGTACAATTATTACAAAATGAGATATGAAATTGCAGTTGAAATAATGTGAAGATTATTGCAACCCAAAAAAGGTTGGAACACCATAAATACGAGAATCTAGCTAGGATGATAACACACTATACAATTATTTCAACATTAGATATGAAGTTGCAGTTCTAATTATTACATGATGAGATATAAAATGGCATTTGAAAAAATGTAAATAACACTTGAGGAATAAAAGAATAAAATTAGAAAGCAAAATCGATCTACTCCCTCTTTCCTTGAATACAAGGCCACTATCAAAAATACAATTTCTATGTATACAAGGCCGCTATCTCTTCCAAAGAGAAATTGATTTCGATTCTACCACATAGAATGGTGCTCATTGATGTGAATGTGCCATGCAACCATAGAGTAATATGCCCCACATACAAAATATTTAATTAGCACAGAACACAAGAGTTTATTCACATAATTGTTTCTGCTATTTAAAAGTTGGCTTTCTTTTCTTGGTATTTAGGAATTAAGTTAGTGGCCTTGTATAAAATAACGAAGGTACGTAGTATATGTTGTTTGTAGCAATAAAAGAATTCTGGAAAAATTGCATGTTACATACTCTTTTGAGTATATCTATCGGCTAGTACTCCATGAATTACCTACATCACTAAATTCTGAAACACCTAGTTTGATCAGTACAGATTATCATTAGTACAAATTTTTTTTGGGAGAATTGCGCAATAGTTGGGCTGTGTTCCATCAAAGATACATGATATGTACATTGATATGCAATTGAAGCTGTCTATGAATTGATATGCAATTGAAGGCATGTACAAAATGAGATATGAAATTGCAGTTGAAATAATGTGAAGATTATTGCAACCCAAAAAAGGCTGTAACACCATAAATACGAGAATCTAGGATGATAACACACTATACAATTATTTCAACATTAGATATGAAGTTGCAGTTCTAATTATTACATGATGAGATATAAAATGGCATTTGAAAAAAATGTAAATAACACTTGAGGAATAAAAGAAAAAAATTAGAAAGCAAAATCGATCTACTCCCTCTTTCTTTGAATACAAGGCCACTATCAAAAATACAATTTCTATGTATACAAGGCCGCTATATCTTCCAAAGAGAAATTGATTTCGATTCTACCACATAGAATGGTGCTCATTGATGTGAATGTGCCATGCAACCATAGAGTAATATGCCACACATACAAAATATTTAATTAGCACAGAACACAAGAGTTTATTCACATAATTGTTTATGCTATTTAAAAGTTGGCTTTCTTTTCTTGGTATTTAGGAATTAAGTTAGTGTCCTTGTATAAAATAACGAAGATACGTAGTATATGTTGTTTGTAGCAATAAAAGAATTCTGGAAAAATGCATGTTACATATTCTTTTGAGTATCTCTATCGGCTAGTACTCCATAAATTACCTACATCACTAAATTCTGAAACACCTAGTTTGATCAGTACAGATTATCATTAGTACAATTTTTTTTGGGAGAATTGCGCAATAGTTGGGCTGTGTTCCATCAAAGATACATGATATGTACATTGATATGCAATTGAAAGTGTCTATGAATTGATATGCAATTGAAGGCATGTACAAAATAAGATATGAAATTGCAGTTGAAATAATGTGAAGATCATTGCAACCCAAAAAAGATTGTAACACCATAAATTGGGATACAGTTATTACACCATGACATATTAAGTTGCAGTTAAAATTATTACATCTTTCTTTGAGCAAAAACATAAAGATCGGATAGATTTGAACCGCAATTGCAAAGGTAACAACTACTATGCCAGCCCAAATCATGATCTTCACCAACTTGGATTTGGTTCTCTCGTGAAAATCGCGAGTTGCAGAGATGAGAACCATGAAAAGCAAGATCCCGAATAAGAAAACAGAAACCGAGGAGCTATAAAATGGCATTTGAAAAAATGTAAAGAACGGTTGAGGAATAAAAGAATAGATTTAGAAAGCAAAATCGATCTACTCCCACCGTCTTTGAATACGAGGGCATTATCAAAAATACATGTTCTATCTATTCAAGGCCGCTATACCTTCGAAATAAAAATTTGGGTACTAAAACTCGTCGGCAGTTTAAGATAGAAAGAACAGTAGATTCATGTGCAATTGAAGGAATGCTTCAGTTCAGTTCATACCCAAATCACGAGAACTCGAGGGCAATTGAAGGAACCCTGGATATCACAGACTAACCATAGCAAGTTCACTAAAACTAGATCTAGTTTTGTAAGAGGGATGTACCTCCGTCGGCGTGGCAGTCGGCGCCGCGGTCGGTGCGGCGGTCGGAGCGGCGGAGATGTCCCCCCACATGGCGTATTCAGCTGCTTCGCCATAGTTGTCGTCAATCTCCTTGTACGCCGCCTCGAGGTCAGATGGTACGGCGACGTGGGATGGGTCATCTTCTCCGTCCCGCTCATCATTTTCTTCCGATCTATCTCCGAAGAGACATCACGGACCACCGCGTCCACCGGCGTGGCCTCGCCGGAAGCAGCAGCCCCAGTGCCAGAGCTGGCCGCGGCTGGGACGACAGCAGAAGACGGCTCGCCGACGACGGACGCCACCTCCTGAACGTTCTCGGCGTCGAAGCATTCCCGTGATCTCTTCATGGCGGATGGGAAGGGCAGGGGAACCGACGAGGGTTTTGCTGTGGAAGTGGAGGGGAGGATGCGTTTTTTGAGGAAAAGTTGTTGCAGAGACGGAGGAAGAAAGGAAGTGGATATGCGTCAAACCGTCTATTTATGGAGTTTCCCTTCTGCTCTCCCTATGACGTAAGGTGCACGTGAGAATCTAGGGTTTCTTTTTTGTATAGTTGTTTTTCCATATTTTTTGCAGATTAATGGCTGAAATTGAACACCAAATTGAACTATATTCTTGACCGAAAGTGCCCGAAAACGGCTACGACATAAGATTGG